>SNQJ01S0110145.1:23890-48170 GCA_010110895.2 Picea sitchensis
ACAAACGTCGATAAAGAGGTACTTCTATTCTCCTTCCTTCTCATGCATTAGTTTGTATAGATTTGAAAGGAAGTCAGTGTCCATGTTAAGCACTTTCTGTCTTAGAGTTTAGGGTCTATCTCTTTGAGGCAATCTACCTGTCCATAGGGAGATTTTTCTACAACACAAACATCACATGCCTAGAAATATTATTTAGCATCCTTGTGAAGTGTGGGCCACCAAATACTTGAACACAAAATATTTTGTGTTGTCATTTTACCTACGTAGTGTCCAGCAATACCTTTGTGTGCTTCTGATAGCATCATTGGAATTTCATTCTCTAACACACATCATCTTAATATCCCATATGCACCTAGCTTATATAAGTTTCATGTGATCAGTTGATAGTCTGTTGCCTTAACCACTAATTTTTTTTTTTGTGCAACGGTCATGTCTGATGGAGCCATTCCTGCATTTAAAAATTGCACAATGTCTAGGAAGTATTTTTCCACCATTTGAACTACAAATAAATGTGCATCCAATAAACTATCATCTATATTCCATGCATATTCGCCTTATAGAATGCATGATAAGTGATCTGGTCCTACATTCAATTTTCCTGGCTTAATGATGACTTCAAAGCATATTATTGGAACAAAAGTAAGCATATACAAATTATTCCCCCCAACATTGGCTTGTTCACTAAGTATCTTAGTTTAGAATGGTTTGTATACATCTTGAAATGAGAACCCAACAAATAGTGTCTAAACTTCTACAGCGCATACACCATTTCCAACCCCTCTCGTTTTTTCGTAGTGTAGTTATTTTTTGTTGTTGACATTTTCCTGCTTGCAAATGCAATTGGGTGGTCTAATTCTTCTTCTCGTGGATGAGATAATATTACACCTAAATATATGGACGACACATCCACATGAACATGAATTTCCTTCTTCCAATCTAGGAATATCAAAATTGGTGCAGTCACTAACTTTTGCATCAATGTAACCAAACCTTTTTTCCAGTCCTCATTCCAATGGAATTTAGCTTATTTCTTCAACAACTTCTCCATGGGTGTTGTGATCTGCGCATATCCTTTAATGAACTTCCTATAGCATCATGTATGGCCCATTTTTTCTCTTAAGTTTCATACTGGTGTAGGTGGTAGTAAGTCCATAATCACTGCAATCTTGGAAGGATCCACTAGTAAGCATTGCTTACATACCACATGGCCCAACAAAATTCCAAAAGGCACACAGAAAATACATTTTTTTCAAATTCAATGAAATTTGACATTGTCTACACCTATCCAACATTAATATCAGTACTTCTATATGATATTTTAATAGACTAAACACGGTCCAATCATCTAAATAAACTTCAAAGAAATTATGAATAAATTCCTTAAAGGATGCGACAACTACTCTTAAGAAAATTGCAGGTGCATTCTTCAGCCCAAAATCCATCACTGTGTACTGATATCTTCCCCACTCTGTCACAAAGGTATTCTTATGTATGTCTTCCTATGCAATATTTATCTGGTGATATCCTAAGAATCCATCCGTGAAAGAGTAGGCATCCTACCCCCCTACATTCTCTAGCACTTCATCTGTAAAAGGTGTCGGAAATGGATCGTGAAGACATGCATCATTTAGCTTTCTTAGGCCTACATAAATTATGATTCCCCCATGTTTTCTTATCTTGTATGACCATTGGACTTATTCATTCTAATTTTACTATTGGTTCAATGATTATTTCTTCTAACATTCGGTCTATCTTTGTCTTTACGTTCTCTTTATACTTCAGGTTCAATCTATAGTGTCTTTGTCTTATTGGCTTAGCATCTGGTTTCAAAGGGGTCTTCATTTCTCCTAACTCACTAGATATCCCTTTATTTTTTGAAAATGTGGTTGGGAATAGATCTTGATACTCGCACAATAAGTCTACAATCTTTTCCACAATTTCATCACTCTAGGAGTCATCTATCTATGCAAACTTTGGATTCTCTTTTGTCCTAATATTCACCTTATGTGTCCTTAATGGTTGTGCATATGAAGTTGAACCAAGATCTAGACCTTCTACTACGTGTTCCCCCTTAGTTTCAGGTATTTGTATATTTCTTGGATCTTCCTTATCCTGATCTTCTTTAGCAACATTATAACATTACAGTATTTCATGAATTTTCACAGAAGATCTATGCACACTGCATCAGTACTACATTCATCGACCCTTTACTGAACAAATATTGTTTCTAATGGCCTAAAAAGATACATCTACTAATGGTGATTCATTTTCAAAAGTAAATGTTATCTTAAACCTTTGAGTTAGCTCATCCTAGTTCATTTTTTCTCTACACATTTCTAGTTCCAGGTACCAGTTCTTGGGGATCATATCCAATGTATGTATGAACCTATGCGTCCATTCCTTTTGTGGTATTGAACTCCATATATTTATGCACTCTTTTTATAGCCCTAAAATGCCCTATCCATGCATACATGGCCTTGGCCTTCTTACTTGCATATTTTGCCAAAGAACTGCTGAGAAGCTCTTCTTAAAAAACCATTTTTTAGAAGATGTACATGCCCTGCACCATTACAGCCCATGTACATACGCTTGTTGCAGTTTTATATCCCACTTGCATACGCTTGGTTCACTTCTATAACCCACTTACATATGCTTGTTTCACACTAAACATCCCGCATATACTTGAAAAAGTTGCAAAAATTAAAAATTTGCAAGGAATTCGTTGAAATTCACGGGCTATTGGAAGTTTCCCAACTAATCCACCTGCTATAGCCTATCACCCAACCAAATAACCATCCTTTTTTCATATAAAAGGAGTTGTTTGGGTCTAATTTAAAATCCAAGCATAAGAACAATGAAACTCTTCCCAATTTCACTTCCCCTCCTTGCCCAAGATTTTGCTACCTTTTGTGAGATATTGCCTYAACATCTCCTCATCAACCCCCTTCTTCCTCCATTCAATCCATTCCCTTCCTTGAGGTGATAATAATATTGAGAGAATAAGTCTATTCAAGGTGCACTTAGAGCATGGTAAAGAGGATCATGGACCGGGTTCGTGGAACGGTGGAGGACACAGATTGTAAGTTTTAGTCTTTATACGATGAATAAAAGAAAGGCATTTTCTTGTCCCAAATGATGATGTTTTATGTATTTTCATTGATTTATACTTAGCATTTGATATMTAACCCTAAATCATGAATAGAATAGCATGTTTGTAGTCCTTGTTTTCTTATCTTTGGATGCAGGTAAGCCTTGGGAGGAAACGTGCAGTCATTGGAACTACCAAGCTTGAGGAGATCATCACCAGACATGGAATCAAAGGTACAGTTACCTAATTTCTTCTCTTATTGCTTTATTTTTGTTTGTTTTGGTATGTTTCGGGTAGTGTAAAATAGATTAACTTTTAGACGGTCATTCATTATGTCTACATATTAAACCCTACTATATTTAAAGGGGGGACTTTCCCACTGGCAGAACTGGCGACCATATTGGGGATCTCTCTAGGGTTTTTTAGGGGGTTTTGGGTTAATTGATTGGTTTTTGTTTTCCTTTCAAATTTACTCAGTCTTTCAAGGGATTCTAGTCACCTCTAGGGTGCATACCAGTTGTCCCTACCCTGTAAGATTGCCTAGTCTTTTTCATTTTTGAAAAGACATGGAGGTGTATGCACCCTGTCTTAGGTCAGCCTGCATATATATGCTCTATGCACAGTAAACTTCTCGCGTACATATGTAGGTTTTTGATGCAACATCCCACGTCTCCGTTTCATGAAAGTTTTTTGAAAAAGAGGGAGTTTGCCACTTTCCTGATTGAAGTTCTCACTTCTCATGGATTTCTTGGATCAGTCCAGAGTCTCTATTTGTGGCCATAGCCTGGGCATAGGTTCTAGTTTACTTGTTTCCTTAGTCTTCTTATGTTTACCCTAAATAGGTTTTAAGCAAGTTGTTGAGTCTTAGATCCACATTTTTTGGTTTCTTGGTTGAACCATGTGATTCGTAGTGGGTTGAAGGTATTTTCTAGTCTTGTTTTAGTTTTTGTTTTATCCTTTTTTACTTGCTTTGAAAAAAGAAAAAAATTTACTTCAGTTTTTCTCTTTAAAGCGGTTCAAAAAAAAAAATCATGTTCTTGCATTTCAGTTTAGAAAAGTAGTTAAATTTGTTATTTGCAAAAAGGAAAAAGATTCTTTATTGTCAAGTTCTTCTTGATTTATTGAAACATAAGTAGCTTGTTGTCAAGTGAAAGCAATTTTTAGGTTTTCTTTACAAGATCTTGAAATGTTAGTTAAGAAAAGTTTAGTTTACAAAGAGTTAGTTACAAGATTTCCTTTTAAATTCGAAGTAATTTTTCTTTCAAGTGCTTTAATTTTCTCCTCCTTTTCGTCTCTCTATAACACCATTAGTTTCACTACCATACCTTGTGAGTAAATCAAGACTTTAAAAAGAACGCTTAATCTAAAATACACTAGACTTTGTTGTTTGTAGGGTTCAAAAACTAGTTTAGGGTTTTGGGGCCTTGAATTAGGTTTGGAGAGGAAACTCTTCAAGGCCATGTTAAATCAAACATTAGAGTTTGATTTAGGGAGTGCTTAAGTCTAGTGTCGTAAAAGTTAGTCGAGAACCCCCTCTAACACAGGGGATAAACACGAGGTTGCGTGAGGAAAGGAAGCGAAGATAACCCCTCCAAAGTTGGACTGAATGTAGTGGGGATCGTATATTGAGGGTCTTTCTCGGGAATAATACTGGCTACATTTGCCTACGGAGCTTCATGGACCTCAAATCCGTTTGAGATCCTCTGTTTTTTTCTAGAACATTTTCTTTTGATACCCTTGATAGGCTTCAGACTTGTTATCCTACTCATTACGATGTGCCCTACTGTCGACTATACCCACCTAGTGATTGACTGGGAGTTAGCAATCTAGTTTCCTATAATTTAGGGACTTACACGGGTGACTGTGGGGGTATACCATGGTACCTGGGGTAGACATCGGATCACGCTTCGTAGATTATACCTAGAGGGTACTTTTGTGTTCGAGTTTCACTTGCACCAGTTAGTTTCTCTAGTGTCGATTGGCGTAACTGCCCTTCCTACTAGATAGTCGATAACTTGATTTGTATTTAGGAAACTTTTTAGTGTGTTCTTGGTGTTCAAACGCTAGTTAATCCTTACTGTTTCGATTGATCATTTCACAAGGTGGAAGATCAACATCTCCGTCGGTCTTGAAGGATTTAGGGCATGTCGTTAGTTACATTAGAGCCACCTCCACCACCATTACAGAGAAGACCTGACCAAGAAGGGTCATTTGGAGCTATCGGGTTGCAGGAAACTATGCATAAGCCTACTCTACGAGGAGACTATTTGACTCCATAGGAACCTACCATTTCGGACCTTGAGGCAGAGGCTCTCAGGCCAGATAACCCTCCAATTACTGACTTGTCGGCGGCAATCTTGATTCATATTGTCCCTCTAGAGGTGACACCTTCTGAGCGCCATCTAGTCCTACAAGCAGCAATGGAAGCGAATGTTGTTACTTCATCTGGGAGTCCTCATATTACCATTATGGCTACTACCGTAGGGGGCATCCCACCTCCTCTCCCACCTTCACTAGTCATGACCACAGTGGTCTCGACTCCCTCAACTTCGAGTAGTGGTCTGATACCCGTTATCATCTTTGACCACTACTTTGTTTACTCAGAGTGCGACGGGCCCTCCCTTCTCATATGGGATGCATGGATTTAATTCAAACTCGGTTTTTACTTACTCTACCTTACATACCATGGGTCTAGGGGCAGGGAGCTCAAACTCTCTCATGCAAGGGTCAACCAGGGGTGCTTCTGTCCCTTTTAGTGTTAACCCTTATGGTGGGGTTCATATACCTCCTTCGTCCCCTTTGCTTGGTGGTGCTTTTCAATAACTAATCAGACCAAATGCTAAGTATAGCTTGTTTGGTGGAGGCAATTTAGGATCTTCGTCTTATACAACGCCGGTGGGATCTATGGCATTCTCTTTGTTCGGCGCTTTTGGTAACAATGAGTTTTCTTAGATTGTTTTCTCGGATAGGGGAAACCCCGGTTTTGGTCAATAGAACTCGGTGCAAGGTACTATTCCTTCACAGGGAGCGAAAACTAGATTTTTCTCCACACAAGGTCTTTGGAATCCTTGGCAGGGATCATTTCCCTCACAAGGGATCTCATTCGGGGGAAAACCCTTCCATACTCAATGAAACCCCAGGAAGGGCTTTGTACCCATGCCCATTGAATCGGCTGGAGGAATCCCCTTCCAAGGTCCTTGGAACACAATGTAGG
Source organism: Picea sitchensis (assembly GCA_010110895.2). NCBI lineage: Eukaryota > Viridiplantae > Streptophyta > Pinopsida > Pinales > Pinaceae > Picea > Picea sitchensis. Next base: position 30,193 of record SNQJ01S0110145.1, read on the forward strand.
GATCAATCTCCGCACAATCTATGTCATCCAATTACAAGATTCAGTCGATGATACCCCAATAGATGTAGTTTCCCTATGTTGGTCAAGGCCATGGTTTTAACCAAAACACTGGCTAGCAGTCCAACTTTTCCTGACAACCTAGTGCCAGTCAAACTCCAAAACCCTATTTTCCTGTAAATAATTCACAACCTAAACTATCGTTTCTATCAATGCTACATCTGCCAGACTTATCAATATTATTGAATGACCCAATTTGTCACGATCCGCGTTGGCCCCCCATGCCGACCAAGTTTCCCTTAGATATTTTGAAATTTGAAGGCAATCCTGGAGATGATCTAGGTGATCATGTGACGACTTTTCATTTATGGTGCTCGTCAAACTCACTGAGGGACGACTTCGTCCAGTTGCGCCTTTTTCAATGCACTCTTATAGGGGGTGCTACGAAATGGTATATTGAGCTCGACCGCTCGATGTACTCTTAATTCAACGACTTGGAAATGGTTTTCTTGAACCATTTCCAGTTACCTATGAGATACGAATTCGGCACTGAATGGTTGGCCAACTTTGAGCAAAGTAATGTCGACCACATCTCTGATCATATCTGAGAATGGTGGCATCAAAAGAGCTTAATTAAGGTCCAGATCCCTCCTTCTTTCTTGCTTGAGTGGTTCCTGAAGTCTTTGGTGCCCTGCGTATCCAAGGACGTAGCAACTTCCGAAGTGTTTTCATAAGAGGAGGCGATTATGAGAGTGTAGCAGTTTGAACTGATCTACTCTCAGTCCGGCATGATCTATAAGATTTTGCCAAATGCACCCCGGTCTATTCTCCATAAGGCCAAGAAAAATTTTGGACCCCATGTCGACGGTATTGTGGGCTCTGTTATTCCTAAGATTGACTCTAAGGCTCAGATAATAATGTCAGGCATCAAAGGTTTTAAAGGAAGTGTTTTATGAGTGTTTTTTCTAGCTTCAGTTTTCTGAGAAATAATCTTTAAATGAAATTAATGATAATATAGTACAGAGGTTGTATCTTGTTATCTGAGTCACAAATATAATGTCAAATGATGTAGAAATATTTACAAAATTTTTAAAAAAAATCAGGTATCAATTATAGATAAGTATCACCTTGTTTGTTGTAGAAGAAAAAGTAGAATATGCACCCTTGAACAAGATATAAAAATGCATTAATTCACACATATCACAGGTCTTGTTTTACTCATAGTAATAACAGAGGAAATTTTTTTACTAAATGAAACCTGATATGTTTTTATCACATTAGATGTAGTTCTAAATTGCAATCAATCACTCTTCAAGAATTACAGAAAGAAATTTAGAGAAATGGAAACACAGAGGGAACACATAACTTAAATTGAATGAAACTTAGAATCTATGTCTGCACTTGTATTAATACTCAAAAAAGAGTTTATATTTTACATTCGACAATAAGAATCCTCGAATAGATCTAAAATCTATGTATTTATACAAAATTTATCACAACTGAAAACCGTTGGAATTCTCACAATATTTAACTAAAAATAGAATACATCTAAATAAAACAACAACATGCAAATATTGTTGATTTTTGTTGGCGCTTCCTCTCTCTCTTCGTCTGCTGGTAGATGCGCTCATTTTCCTTTGATCTTTGAGCTAGGTATTGACGATTAAAATCGTAACGAGGATTTTTTCCCGCAAAGTATTGCTAAATCCTATTATTATAAGCTAACAAGATATATAATACTAGTAGGTGGGACCCCCTTGTTGATTGGGAGATCAGATCTGGTTCTTAATTCATGTTATGTTGTTGTTCGACACTGCTACAAAGTTCTACATCATTGATGAAATCTTGGTTTTATTGGTGAGGGATAAAGTCTATTATGTGTTGGTTCTAATTGCAACAAATGAATGATGGTTAAGGCATGTTATGTGTGTTTATGTTTCTTTGGGCTCTAATTTTGTGTTACGATGACCTATGTTATCCATTGTTACCCTTTCTATATGTTCTTGGATTCATTACTGTATCACCTGCACAAGAGACATGTTAGTAATAATATATAAAAGGAGTTGAAAAGAGATAAAAATAAATATAACAAAGTATAAAAGGAAGGAACTAGACTATACTAATATGTTACACTATATGCATTGGAATTAAAAGAATGATTGTAAGTCCTAGCTAATGGGGTTAGTGGCTATACGATTTATTGAGTTATATGGATGTTATGTGATATATGTTATAGTGTGTTTGGTAGTGGTTAATGTGACATAGGGTGGCGCTCTTGGCAATTACTGGATGTTGGTTTCGAGGCATGGTTTAATTGAATGAGTTAATGGATTAGTGGGTTGTCATGTACTAAGGAATTGAATGACTGGAGGGTGGAAGCGATGTGCATTTACTGCACGTCACTCCATACCCCTCCCATTGGCCATCACCTTGGATATTATTCAATTGTGTTCATTTTGTCTAAGCTCTGATTTTCAAGTAGAGGAAGAATTGTTCGGTCAAGCTCGCGTTTTTAAGGTTTTTGTGGTTACAGGTATGTATTTTCTCCATCCATGAACCTACTATGGTTATGAAATAGATATTGGCTCGGTGATGTATGGTTCTGTTCTTTCCTTAAGTCTGGCAACTGTGTAAATTTGTGATATTTTTCTGGAATGAATGGTTGGTGTGGTTTCATTGCAATAACGTTTGAAGTTACAGTTTCATTGATCATTCTGAGTTTAGAATCCATGAAGGCTCTCTATCATCCTTATTGGTCTTGGTTGAATGTTTTTCATTCAGTCCAGATTGGCTGGCTATCTCCATGCTTTCTTATCACCATACCCAATTGTTTGTTGTTATCGGGTTTGTTGGGTTTGAAACACTTTGTGTCACTGCATATCGTTCACTTGGGTATGGGTTCGTTCATGTTACTGGTGTTTGCGTAGGGGGTTATGATAGTCGTTATGCCAAAGGGATTGATTAAGGTTGATTGTTATTTCTCAGCTCTGTTTTATCTCAGCATTCTTCAGTTGATTGGGAAACCCACAAGGGCTATACCCTGCGTGTTCTAAGTATTATTACAGGACCAAAAGGAAGAATTGCTCCTCTATTCATAATCTCTCCTATCACGGGAATTGTCACCCTGTCTGCGAAGTTATTGGTGGTATACAATGTCTGTGCATCGTTGGTCTCAGAGGTTCTCACCCAATGTTGTGGGGTCGACTCTAGTCTCCATGTGTTGGTCCATAGAGAAAACCCTTGACTTCTCAAGACCAATTTTTTATAAAGGGAACCATTATGTCTGGTCAGGTTTGTTGTGATTGTTATGAGTTGGTGATGCATCGTCAACAATATTCTATCGTTGGCTTGTCTCTGTTGATTATGTTGACAATGGTTTTGGTTATTCATTTTTAGTCACTACAATTGGTTATTATGACAGTCAAATTGATAAGCTCATCATGGTTAATTAGTTGATTGGAGAAATGAGATTGCACGGTTGTTGTCTTTTACATTGTGATTATTGAATTATTAACCTAGCATTAGTTTTAATTGATTAAGTCATAACAATGCTTCATGCATAATGTGTGGGTATGTGTGGCCTTCCTACGGCATGTTAGGTTGAGTTGATAATTGTTGTGACTGTGGGTTTTAATTGCCATGGGAGTATGAAATCGTGGTAATTATGGCATGACCATTCATTGTATATGCTATGGATATTATTGATTGTGCCATCAGAGATGGTCACGGGTTTTTAAACAATATGGTTTTGTTGCAAATTTGATCAATTTATGAGATGAGATCGGGCTTACTATTGCTACCTCGTTATATTGATTGATAGCCTAGCATTGTGGATGTTTAGGTTTAGAGTAGTTGGACCTGTACAGTCACAGAAATACTCTGTGTTTTTTTCGAATGGTCTGTGTAATCCAAGCACAGTATGAGTTAAAATGGTGATTGTTGTTTGTGTGTTGAAATGGCAAGTCAGGATCTTTGCAATTAAAATATTGATGGTTGTATTTGGTTGTTTGCTATGTGCGTTGATGAATATCATGCATCATAGCAGAGATAGACACAAGTTCTGTGACAGTATAACCTCATTACAATTTAATTATTAAATGAATTAAAGGACAGAATCCGGCACAACTTTTGAGTTTGTATTTGATGATTGAAATAATTCATGGGCAGTGGTTGATGAATTGACGTTGAACAGAGTGGAAATAATTGATTGTGTATTCATTTGGGAATTGTTTTAAAATGTTAAATGGACAATGAGAGGAAACATAACTCTTCTACAGGTTGTTGTGGGATGCATGTTTTCTTGTTTGGTGACACTGTGTTAAAAATCTGATTACAAACAATGAGCAAGTCAATGTACAAAATTAATTGAATTATACACAATAGTTTTCATTTGATCACATTGATTATTTGGTTGGTGTTATTTCCTTTTACATAATGGTTTTATGTATTACTTAATTAATTTTATGAAAAGTATCTGCTCTCTTTCCCTACCATTATTTATCTTTTCGCTAATTACAACCTCATCGCCATCCCACATCCATTTTTCACTCCCTGTTCTAAAATTTAATTACAATTAAGAAGAATTTTGTATTGAAGCAGTTTGAAATCACAGTTTCTTGGTTGGATAACAGTGATATTTTCTTTGGTTTGCATTACAATTGATTGTTTGTTGTTTTTGAGAAGTACCCATGTTTCTTTTCCCCCTCATTTTATCATGTTTTTCTCAATACAAATCCCTTGCATATCCCAAGACCTTTTGTTCACCCCCTGCTCATTGACAACAGTTAAACAATTTATATGGATTGGATCACATGATTTTGATATGTTGTTGAGCCAAAGTCTATTTCATATTTTTAAGGATTTTTCATGTATGGTTGTAAAGGAACTATTTTCTAATCAATCATGCATGCAGGAATGAGATTTTTCAGCCGAGGTAGCCATGGAAGAGGCCACCGAGGGAGAGGTAATTGGAACAGAGGCCCAAGAAGGCCAAGATTCTCCATACACTTTGATGATGAATCGAAAGAGTTAGGCCAGTTGTTTCAGGCCGTATTTTTCAATTGGATTGGGCAAGGAGTGGTCCAACCTAGGCCTGAAAGGCCTCCTTTACAATCTATGCAAGACCCTGGTATTCTCATGCCCCCTCATGTCTCATTGCAACCCGATGTTCCTTAAAACGATGGATGGAAAGATATTTTCCACCCAGCAGTCTCCCAACATCGCAACTGGCCCAATTTATCCTCACCTTCTCCCCTGCCTAACAATTAGATTGTCCAAGCATCCCCTACCCACTCACCAATGCAATTGTCCCATGCCAACAAAAGATTTAAAACCGAGTCCCACCATGCCCCTAACAAAGGAAAAGCCATTGTTGCCCCTTCCTCACCCTCCAATGGCTCTAATAAATATGTGTCTTCCCAGATGCATTTGAGGGACGATTGTTCTCATGTAATCAGCGAGATTAGACCTAAAGGCTCAGCGCAGCCAGAGGCAAATTCGGAGAAATCAAAGGGTGGAAGCAGCAATCAAGGAAGGATTGCATCTCAGAGTGGAAAATATGGTTTTTGAGTTTTATTTTATTTATTGTTGATGACAGTTGAATTCATAAGTTTTTTTGTACAACATGTTTTCTTTGGATATATGAGTAACATATTTTTGAAAATAATTTCAAATATCAATGAGATAAATTGTCAAATATGAATGTGATGATGGGAGTCACAACGAGGGGTGTTTTGTTTAATTAACTAGTTATGTTATGATTGTTAAGAACTAAAGGGAGTCACAAGGGGTCCCACCTACTAGTTATTATTTATTTATAACCCTTATTATGATTATTACTTTTCCCTCTAACTAAAAAGTTGGTTGAGTTTTTAATTAACTTAACTAATGAGGTGGTTCAACTACTTCAACCAATTCTAATTTGCTTAAAGGAAAAAGGAAAGGGAGGAACAAGAGGAGGATAGAAGGAGAAGCATACTAAGGTTTTCTCTTTGAGTTTATGTTGAGATAGTTTAGTTTTCATTCATTCCTTAATTGATCGTAAGCCTAATTATTTTTTATGATAGAAGGGTCTTATTGTAGACAGCAAGATTCGAGCATGAATTACATCATTTAGACACTTGTTTTCTAGAGGTGTCAATATATCTTTGATAGTCTGTGTAGACTTGTCTTTTTGTGAATTAGTTTTCATGATTGACAAAGGCTATTGTGCAAAGTTGAGTGGGAAGAAAACTATGGCAAGATGATCCAGATTTTAGAGTTCAGTTTTTTGGTTTTCTGTCAAAGGTCATTTTGTATGTTTCATCAAGGACATCTAAGTTTGACTTTGGTCCAAAACTTGTTCACGAAATTTTGTAAAGAGAATGACTCTTTGATGAATTGGAATGAAATAAAGGATTTCTTTGTCTCATATGTCTTGATTATCGTCTTGGTGTCTTTAATTTTATCTCTACATTTATTTCAACAACTGTTACATTCAAAAAATTATATAAATAATGAATTTTCCAGCAAGCTTTTATTTATAAAAAAGACTAGCCTAAGCACTTGTAATCAATACTTGTGAGTTAGGATATTATTTTTTATGGCTATAAACATAGGGTGACATTCCCATCTATTTTGATTTAGCCAAGCAGAATCTGAAAACGCTCGAGTAAGATTATTTCATATTTTTTCCTCAACATTTATTTGGTGACCATACTAGGGAGATCTTCAATATCTCTCTGGTTAATTTTTATACTCGATTATCATCGAATAAATCTATTTTTTATATTGATTCTTTGACTGTTTTTACTTCTTAATGATTGTGCATGTTGCAAAGTAGCCCAATATTGAGCCCAGTCTTCAATATCATACCAATATTTCTTTAAAATTGTTTAACACCATTTTAGACATTGTCAATACCTATGTTGAGCTTAATCATTCATGGGCAGAAATTAAACGAGATATTAGTTCTCAAGAACGATTGGAAGCTAGACGTAGACAACCTAGAAATCAGCAGTAACCTTCTTGTTTCTTTAGTTTTGGCCTTTCTTTCATGTCCTTAGAGTCTCGTGTCTCTAGAAGAAGATGAGGCTTATCACCCGAAATTAGTCATATTGTTGAAATAGGAAGAAGGAACGTTGTGTTATCTACCCAACAAAGTTATCTAAGGAGAACTTTGTTTGATTCTTCAAGTTCGTCTTTTTATACTTCTCCTATCATCCACAAGATGGCATATAGGGGTGACTCTAGTGGCACCAGAAGTGCTTCCTCCTCTCAGTATTCATATTCATCAGTGATTGGTAGCTTATATAGCCACCATATCCCTGTCCAATCTACCACAAACCCCACCAAAGTCATTAAAAAGTATGGGCTTTTTCATTTTGAAGAAGACGCCACAACCACACAGTGGCATGTGTCCTCTCCTCTTAACCTAGCACCTGATACTTGTCCACTTCCTAAATTCAAAGAACATCTTCCTAAGTTTTTAGGAAATAACACGGTCACTACAAACGAACACTTGGTGGAATTTTCTAATGCTTGTCACAACATAGGATCCAACGACAATGATGCTTGCATGCACTTATTCGTCAATTCTTGTGAGGGAAAGGCTATGGACGATTTATTTGAACTTCCTCCTAATATTATCTCTACTTGGGAGGAGTTAATCTACTTGTTCAGATCCACTTATGGGCAATCAAAAATTCCATCCTAGAAGTTATGGGAATACAATAAAATCGCCTATAAGGATGGTGAAACCATTAATTCCTTCAACTTGTGTTTCACTAAGTTATAGAATCAGATCCCTGAACTCATTCAACCTCATAAACAAGCCACTTTCATGCATTACTACAATGAATTTCATTCCCCTTACCATCATAGGCTTGAGGAAAAATCCATTGATAATATTGGTTCCGCTCTGCATACTTGTTTAGAGTATGAAGAACAACTTGAAAGAACAGCTATTCCTCAGGGAGAATCAGTTAAACAGATGGACATGTCTTCCCTCTTACATCTAGTGCAAGACATGAATAATCATACTATTATCACTGAAATTTTGTCCGCAAATGGTTACAGGAATCCAACATCTTCAAACAGTTATTAGTTCACCCGTGGACCAAAATTACCATAAAAACATTTCCAAAAGGTCCAAAACTATCCAACCAGTTATAAAATTAGGATGTGCTATTACTATATAGTGCGCGCGCACATGCACCATCAAGAAATGCAGGAAAAGCACGCATGCACATTATGCGCGACTGTGGACACTAAAAGCTGCGCACACCTAAGAACGACACATTTATGATGTTGGTCGACCTCCCACCCACTTCTAGTTCAGCTTCCAAGTCGATTTGACATCCAAATCTTGGTTGGATCCAGCTGGGTGGCTAGTCAAAGACCTAAAGGTGCCCTAAATAGCCCCTTTTCACACTAAAATATGGTTTCACAATACCTCAAAGTGGTGCTATAAAACAAGGCCATGGGTGCACTACATCTTCAAGGAATTCATTTGCAAGGTTATGTTGTTGTTATTCTCTTAGGGAAACCTCTTTTCTCATCAAGAGAATACTAGCACCATTCCATTTGGGTAATCCACATCACCTTTTCAGTGGGTTAGCTTGGGATTCTTTCACCATTTCTTTCAAGTTTCAAGCTGTAATAAGAGCTCAATCTTGGGGGTCCAAGAGCCCTCCCTTGGAGGAAGAAGGGACCCAAAGTCCCCTTTCTCTTTGGTGTTTTCTTTTCACTAATGCAATCCTTTACATTGGTGACATGAGTCTTGTTTGTTTCTTATTCTTATGTCCTTATGCACAATAGTTTAATTGTTTTGTCCCTTCCTAGTTAAATTCTTAGCTTAGTCTTTTATGTTTATTCTTCTAACCCTTTCCTTTACTGATGTCTTGCTTAGCTAAACCAACTAAGCTTGTAAGCACCTATGTTTTGCTCATTTAGGTGACAACAGAGGCACAACAGATTGGCGACTCCACTGGGGAAAGGTATCAATTTCCTACCCCATTTGGGTTATTTTAGCTCTTATTTTTACTTATTTAACCTACAGGAACCATAACCGGCCCAAGCCGATGTGCAAAACATCAAATTCAAAGCTAAGTTGAGAGAATACCATCCAGAATTTTCTTCACAGTCATGTGACAGTTGTGCGCGGTTTTATTGGCCCACAGTCACCAATCGTGCGCACGTACGCCAAAATCACTGCATTACTCAGCGTCTTCTACGCACCTACGATCAAAATTATTTTTTAGTTCACGCATTGGCACTCAGAGCGCCTCTGTCTAGTCTGAAACCCGCGCACCTGTGCAAAAACGTACACATTGTAAGCTTTTTTATGATCTATTGAAGGCCCATATCCTTCTTAAAGACGATTCCATGCATGTCGTAATCTACACCACACTTACATTCCCTCTCATATAAAGGGATTAATCAAAACACATAGGCACTTAGGGGTTAAAAATCATTATTTTTCCTCTTTTTGCTTTTTATTTCGCCACATAGATGGCTTGCTTTGACTAAAAGTTGGAATCATTCTACATCACATATAAAACTTACATTGGGACTAGAAATTGGATATCAAACGTTGAGTATGCTCTTCTCTCACGCTCCAAAGCGATCTTGAGAATCAAAAAGAGGTTGAAAGACAATTTCATCTCCCTTAAAAAGAGAAAATCTTTAGGAGATGACAATAGCCCCCTCGGGACTCCTCTTAGTTATTTTTCAAACACATCTCAAGATTGTAACGGGCCCATACATGCCCACATGCTACAAAGATAGGATAGTGTTGAGATTTACTTTCTTAGATTAAATCACTAGGGAAGTTTAAAGGTCTTGTAATGGGCCCATGCATGCCCACATGATCACAATCTAGGATAGTTTCAAAGCTTTCTTAGATTAAATCACATTAGGGAGTTAAAGGAATAGTAAAGGACCCACATGTACACATGCTAGCTTCCTAGGGACTTTTGAATTCTGCAAGGTTGTACCAATGACATTTAGTTAAATAGGTAATCAAAGACTTGTAAGGACCAAGCAAAGTCCACATGCAGCAAGGTGACACCTAATTCATTAAAAAATTGGCACACTTTCACTCATTCACACACAAAAGTCACTTCTCACTCGCATAGTTTTCATCTTGAAATGTGGATATTGAAGTAAGTTTCCTCCAAACGGATTTTGAAACACCCCACCCTTTTCTTGATGAAACTATCCACTCCCACTTAATTTCAACGATATTGGCTCACACCCCCCATCTCTCAAACAACCACATCTAAATTTTTTCTAAAAACTCACTAAGTTTTCCTCCACAAGAGGTTCCAAAAGAAATCTTTTAGTCTAGGTAGGATTTCGGGGATAGGCATCCAAATAACTCCCCGTTATCTGGTTCTCACATTTTCAAAACAATAGAATTTGTCAAATAGGGAACTTTAAATCCTCCAAGTCAAGTGTTCCTAACACCATAAGGAAGGGAGATACTCATGAAGGGTTGAAGGCTGAGGTTAGTTTGTTTTGTGCATCCCCCCTTGAGGCACCCACCTCTTGGATGGGATCCAGCCCGTGACCCATTTCTTAGGCCAAAAATCTAAATGTCACACGTTGACCGAGGTACCTAGTGACCAAATTTTAGGACATCTACCCAGGTGGCAATTGTCGACCGCAATTGAACCTTAATCAGATTTTGTGTGGCTATTGGGAAATATCGCTAGTTCTTTCAGGATATGCCCCCTCTACCCCTTATTATAACTGATTACTTCATCCTTCACTAGTTTCTATTCTGGTGGCTTCAGACCCCACTATCGAGTGTTATTGGAAGGTCCAGTGCTATTTTGAGAGGAAGGACATTACGTATTTTAGGACACGAGCATTTGTTTTCTTTTTTCCCCCACGCCGACAAAATCCACCTATCCACATATATGCTTCTTTATCAAAACACTTTATGTATGATGCCCTTCTGATTACATTTGATTTGGATATATATCATGTAAAGTTCAAAAAATTGCAGCAAAGGCTCTTGTTTATTTTTTTCTCTCACCACTTTTCTCACACATTCACTCAGCTAGTCGGACATCATAGGGGACCCACAGAACCCCCGTCATTCCAGACGCTTTCTAAATCTCCCTCCTATTCTAAGGGAAGTTCCTAGTATTGCCAACTCATCGACTTCACCTTCTCACACTCATGTGAGTGCCACTATCTTGGGATCAGCTTTGCTTGGTTCCACCTTACTTAGGTCCAATTCCTAAGGTCCACCTTCCACTCCCTCTCCTTTACACGGAAGCGGGGAGCCAACTTCCTCTCAACGGGGAAGTACAAACCCACCTAGTCCCCTCCAAGGGTTAGGTACTCAAAACACTCACACTATGGCCGGAACTAATTCTACGCCACCATCCCATATGACATATTTAGCTTCCCTCAACATACCGGATCTGACTAAACTCACCAATGATCCCATATTGCATAACCCCACATGGCCTGCAATGCCTACCAAACTCCCTTCAAACATCCCCAAGTTTGAAGGAAAAGAAGGACATGATCTTGCCAACCATATCATGACATTTTCACCTATGGTGTTCTTCGAATAGCATCATGGGCGATTCCATCTGATTGAGTTTATTTCAACATACACTCACTGGCCCATCCGCCAAATGGTATGTCGAAGAAAAATATGGGTCCCACGCGACTTTTGAATCCTTGGCCAGAGAATTTTTTACCTTCTTTCAATTACCCGTTCGTCATGACAAGGGCCTTGAACTACTCTCAGATTTCAAACAAAATGCCTCTACACATATTGTTGACCACATCCCCGAATGGCGTTGGCGATGTATCCTCTGCAAAGCTGACGCTACCCCCCAACATTGTCTCCATTTGTTCCTCAAATCACTTGTTTCCCTCCTTGCCAAGTATGTGGTCACCACCTTCCCCCAAACTGAAGAAGAAGCCATTAGCAAGACCCAATAGTTCAAACTCATCTATGCCCAGTCTGGATACCTATACATGGTACTCTCGGATGCCCTAAGACCCATGCCATTTGGCCAAGACAAACCTGGGATGTCTCACTCAGAAGGCGGATTTATTGGTAACACTACACACCACAACCCACCGCCTCAACAACCACCCATGTATGGCACACCTCAATATCCACCAGCATATGGAGGAATCCCTTATTATCCTCCTCCCCCTTATCAACAACCATACCATGTTGCCCTGCCTCCACCCATAAGTGGACCCCCACCGACACCCCTAAACCACCCACCTATCCAACCAAGTGTCAGTACTCCCTCTACCTCGGCCAATACCCTAAGAACTAGTGAAAGCACCACGCCCTCCTATGTACCTTATGGAGAACTGCCTCAACATAATCCATACTTTCCATTTGTTGGCCCCCCACAGCCTATGGCTCCACCGCAAGGACCACCACAGGCTGAGGTTAATTTTGTTCAACCCTCTCCCATTCATCAATATCAAAATTTTGAATAGGCTGGAGCAGAAATCCACCCCATCAATCGAACAATACTAGAAAAAAAGGAAAAAAGTGAACAATAATAATCCGGGACGGGAGGAAACTAGAACCAACTTAATGGGGCGATCCTGGCTTGGGGACAGCCAAACCGAGAATCAAAGGCTTTGGGGAAAAACAACAAACTTCGGAGAACAACAACAATGTTGGGACCACCTTCCCTTGTGCCCTTTAGTAGTGAGTTTGGTCACTATACTCACCATTATACAACAATGATCCCAAGCCATTATGCAAAGGATCATCATTGTTTTGAACATGCTTTTCTTAGTTGGTATTTCATTGAAACCTTACTTTGTTGATCTACCTTTTAGATGTTTTTATATGTGTGTATGCAGCAAATAGCGAAGGGCAATCATAAGACATACCTCAACCATATGCAATAAGATAGACAAGATAAAACATCTCAATTCTTCTTTATTCATAAAATGAAACACGCTACAATGAAGATGTCGATCTAGAATACTCAACAGATAGCCAAGAAGATAGATAATAGATAGAGCTGCTACAAAATGCTCAGCTATTACAAAATGTATCCAAGGGTGAGATGAAATGAAGATCCAATACAATACGAGATGCCAAGAGCTCTCAGTTGAGAAGAGTCGCCACACTCAATGAAGAATTTGAAACCCTCAATAACTTCATTACTGGCAAAGTGTCGATCACCTAATAAATGCCAGCTCATAGGTCGGTGATGGTAAGAACAACCCTAGGTGACAGTCTCGAAGATCCCTCTCAATCACCGTAGATCTGAAATCCCCAGCGAGATAGTTGCCCACGCTAGATGAAACCCTAGATGAGTTATTTTAGCGCCAAAAGTGTCCAATCATCCTGAGTTAATATGCCAAATGATAGATCGGTGATAAAGGAGTAAGAACAACCCGGTGTGAGAATCTCCAAGATCCCTCTCAATCTCTATAGATCAAAAATCCCCCACTGAATGATGCACCCATTGGATGACTGAAACCCTAAATAATTCATTTTTCTGAAGGGAGGCCTCCAAATTCTCACGAGAAACTCTCAGTATGGTCAGGGACACTACAATTCACTAGGTAAAGTATCTCGAGGGGTCAAATATGAAGTGTAACCCCTCCAAAGGGACTAGATATGGATCTCAAAAGCAGCCCTCCTTCTCTTCAATTCCTTGATCAAGAAATAATATGAGCCATAAAATTGTCTTGAAAGCACTAGATCTGATGTCCCAAGTCCGCAATGAAAACCCAGGTGATAGAGTCTCCAGCGACCTTGTCAATCTCCTACAGCAGATCTCTCAAGATGGTCAAAGCCCACTGGATCCCTCAGCCGAATTAGCCCTCTCTATCGCACATGGCTGATGTAGGAATCCTCACATGGCAGTAGATGTGGAACTAGAATGAGATTATTGGGAGGTATTACATCTAGAGACCAAGCTTGGGACAAGATAGGTGGAATCTTTCACCAAGATGAAGTCCCTCTAGGGGTTTGTTATGTCAAAACCCTCAAAACCCCAATATTGGGCTCACTAGCTAGAAGCGAGGAAATCAAATAACATCATACATGAATAAATGAAGGGACCTTTCCTTTCCTTTATACTTGGCTCACCTTGTCCCGAGAAGAGGACCTTTCCTTTCCTTTATACTTTTGGCTCACCTTGTCCCTCCAAAGTGAATTTCATTTTATTAATAATTAATTAATTAATTAAATCACTTTAATTAATTAATTAACCTTTTTACCTTTGAAAATCTCGTTATCTCTCCTTGTGGCTTCCCTGGCCACTGAAATTCACTTCTATCCATCCCATCCTGTAGTGTTTCTCCTCCTGATTCCAATGAGCTATTACACTGAGAGGTTCCTCCAAGTAATGTGCCCAAAATGACCTCTTCAGTGAATTCCATTGACTCAAAATCCTGGAAATCATCGAAATGCAACGAAACCAAGGCTAACATGTGTGGAATGGCTCATAATGATGGAATATGATTATCAATTAAATATATACCCCACAATGCCTCTCAAATACCCCTGTACTCGCTATAACATCCATCTGGCCACTCTGGTCATCATAAATCTCTACATTGGGATAATGTCCCAAAGTGGGGACATTACAGTCCTCCCTGCTAGAAAATTGCTTGTCCTCAAGCAATACCCAAATCCCTCCAAATAAAATACCAGGATCCCATGTCCACCTGTGGGGTACACAGTAGAACCCATCAAAAGATGAACAATAGTATACTCCACCCCCTGGATCCCATATCAGGAAGTGAACAACAATACTCTGTGAAGAACCATCCTGGAAGATATCAACCCTATGAACCTTCTGCACCTAACACATGGCCTCATCTCGTAATGAGCCCATCCTCCAAATCTCTACCAAGATCCACACGGCCTCCATAAACTGCACATGTTGATGCCAGAATGAGGTACTGCAAGACCTCTGTGAGACACCCGCAAGCGGTGCACTCCTCTCAACATTGAAGCTCAATGGAAAGTTAGAATAACTTTCCCCTACAATGGTCCACTCTCTCCTGTGAATCAGTGAAATGCCCCATACTACAATCCCTGGATCCCATGCTAACCTCTGTCGAAGATCACCATGTTGGCCCTGCACTACTCTGACCATGACTGTCTGTCCCCTGCATACATACTGGATCCTCCTCTCCTGGATCCTCAAGTTGAAATACCTGTGACCACCGGACCTGCTGTCCAAAAACTGTATTTGTATAGGCATCTCTGTAGAAGATATCATCCAAACATATCCATGCCCTATCTTGAAGATCAAGTGGAAGGAAAGGTCTCGGCCCGTAGGATAAGTACCTGCAGACCCACTCCAAACCAAACCAAGGTGGAGTGTGTGGCTCTCTGGTGCAACCTGGGTCAACATGAACACCATGCTAACAAAACAGACTCCTGGGTCCCATGGAAAACCTGAAAGTTTATCACTTCCAATCTCCTCTAACTACTCCTGTGTAAAAATGATCACTATCAGAAGCCCTATGTGCTCATCTTCTACCACCTGGCCCATGATGCTCTCTCTCACATACCAAGTCTCAACTGGCTGCCTATGACGATCCCTCTCTCTCCGGCTAGATGTCGTAAAGGTACTCATGTCAGGTGGCCTCGGCCTAGGCACTCTCCATGCTCTCAGCCACTGTCTCTATCTCCTCATGCAACTGTTGATCTGGTGAAGGTGCTCAATCATAACTATGGGTTGTTGCAAAAGAGTGAAATATGCATACTCCCCTACATGTTTCTCCTCCGTGCAATCCCATACATCTGTCTGAACCTGATTGTATATCTCGGCATGTCTCTATGCACTATCACTCATCACTGTATGCCCTGGCATACTCATGTCCACTGTAATGTCCAGGGCAGATGAAGTGGATCTCTGATGGATCTCCTCAAGAGACTCATCTGTCCTAGACTCTGATTCTTGAAGGGCGATCTATGTGCCTCTCAAGAATCCTCGAGTGCTCTCCAACTCTTGAGTGAGTCGGTCTACCTCCAACTCCTGCCCCCTCAAGGCCCTGTGATACAACTCACTAATCCCCAGTAGGTAGTCCCTGTCTGTCAACAACTCCGGGTAGTCAGTCCTCATCATAGACACTCTCTTCCTGAGAGTGTGAAAATCATCCATGGAAAATCCTCCATCTGAGCTACCCTGTGCCACTGATTCTCTCCAACAATAATCTGCCATCACTGCATGCATGTCATCAATACGTCTAGTGGCTGCCCTGATCATAGCCTCACTAACTCTCAACTGTGTTGCTAAGTGGTGTGACTCTTGATCATGGTCATGCTAAGGTGGCATCTCAGACCCCTCATTTCTAGTGTCCGTCCTGTTAGTGCCAACTTTGGAGCCCCCAAAAACACTCTCTGCATAAGATGACGTGTTGAACTGTCCACTGTCTACTGTGATGCTAGGTACTCTTGTATGCCACTGCACCCCATCACTAGATGTTATCTCCCACTGAATCACATTGTATCCTGTATGAGCAGTTGTATCCTCCTGTGCACTCAACCTGCTACTATCATCTTTGCCTGGATCCCATATGGATGTATCCAGACACGTGCTATGATCATCTTGATGGCTAAAGAGTGCATCCTCATCACTGCAGGCCGATCCTGGAAATAAGTGCTCCATCAACCTGTTAGTCTCTGCAATTTACTCAACTAATGGAGTCTCCAATAGTTGTGACTCAATCCCCTCAGGATGATCTGTATGTGTAAGGTCCTATGCACTCAACCTGCTACTATCATCTGTGCCTGGATCCCATATGGATGTATCCAGACACGTGCTATGATCATCCTGACGGCTAAAGAGTGCATCCTCATCACTGCAGGCCGATCCTGGAAATAAGTGCTCCATCAACCTGTCAGACTCTGCAATTTGCTCAACTAATGGAGTCTCCAATAGCTGTAACTCAATCCCCTCAGGCTGATCTGTATGTGTAAGGTCCCCTGCCTGTACATCCTGTACCTCCTCCTGGACCTGTGGGTCTACCTGTCCATGGTGTGCATCCCTCACACTAGGCTCATCCATCATACTTGGCGTGCCACTGATCTCCTCATGTGACGTGGCTATCATGATTGTCTGAACAGGTGACAGATGTGTCACGGCCCCCATAGGAAACTCATCATATCTAGGTGCTAACATGTGTGACTCCTCACTAGTGTCACCACTCTGTTGAGAAATAAGGTCATCAATGGTATGTGACATGTCTACTGAGACACCGATGCTATCATTTTGTCCATCCATCTGCCTATCCACTACACAAGGATCATCATCCTCCTCAAGTGTGCAAGCATCACTAGCCTCTGTGCAAGATTCATCATCACTATCCTCTGAGGTAGAGTCACTATCACTAGCCTCTATGCAAGAGTCACTGTCATCATCCAACTGCTCTAGAAAAGCGTCAATCGATCCATCCTCAAATGCCTCATCCTCACTGTCATAGTGCACCTCAATAATATGCTTCTTACCCTTACCCCTACACCTATGATCAGGTTCCCAACGCACCTTGCAACTGTAGCAACGTTGCGTGCTCCTACTAGGTGTCGGGTTTCTAATGGTCATGGGGTTACCCCAAATGGCTGCTTTGATTTCTTCCCTCTTCTTGAGCCAACGTCCAATCTTCTTCTTGTTCCAACTAGGATTTTTATAGGATAGGAACCATTGGAATGTTATGATCCCTTTGAAATTATTGAGGCTTTCATATTCCCTCTCACACTCCTCAATATTGTTAACAATCTCCATTTCCTTCCAAAAATTCATTTATCCCTATGAAAGACCCCTCAGGTTTGTGGGATGTAAGCTCTGATACCACTGTAATGATCCCAAGCCATTATGCAAGGATCATCGTTGTTTTGGTGTCTTTTTAAAACTTTTTCCTGGTTGTGGTATTTCGTCAAACACTTTGTTGATCTACCTTTTAGATGTGTTTATATGTGTGTATGCAGCAAATAACAGAAAGAGATAACCATGGAACATACCTCAACCATATGC
>SNQJ01S0110145.1:48180-59438 GCA_010110895.2 Picea sitchensis
TTAAGTGGAAGGGGGGGGTCCGGAATCGAAGGTGCATCTCTCCGACAGCTGCAGTTCAAGCGCCCAGATCAACGACGCACAGGCCATCTGGGCACCCTCTGTCATCCGGCGATTAACTAATGTGGGCCCCCTTCCCATCATGTTGGCTTGTAGACCATCCTCCCTCTTGCCATCTGTTCTCTTCCTGGCCGTGCGATGAGGCTCACGCCCTTTTACCCTTTACTCATCTTCCGACATCTGTCACTCTCCCCTTCTCTAGTTCACATGGTCCCTTTCCCATTTCACCATCCATCCACTGTCTGCCATGTGTCCCGCCTCATTCCACGTCCACCTCCCACCGCAAGTGCACCCATTATGTCTTGTATCCCGCTCCTTCCACGTATCGTCTTCCGCCACATGTCTCCCCCCCCGCCACTTCTCTTACACCTCATTGCTTCTTTCCTTCCCCGCGCAGTTATGACGACTTCGCTGGGGAGAACCTGCTCTATCAATTGTGGCTTCGAGAGGTAGACACACGAGGTCTAATCCACACTTGCCTTTAGATACACCGGAAGTTGACTCAGAAGTGGTGCGCAGAAAGGGAAAGAGCTCAACAAAAGAAGTTTCCATCGCTGAAACAGGTAATACGCCATCCCCTTCCGTGAAGACTCCATTTTCTTATTCTCAACTTCCTAGTCGTCCTTCCTCCGAGGTTTCCCATTTTCTGAATTTCGGGAGTGTTCCTGCTGAGTTTTCTCCTCCTGGTCTGGTATCAGAAAGAGAGATCCTTGTCACTCCCCCCTCCCTGGAAGTTGTGCCTCAACACAAACCTCAGGCCTCTGAGGGTTTCACCACCCCTCCTTTTATTGCTACTACTACACAGAGAGAAACATCTGCACATTCAAGTCCCTTAGCTCCCTCTTTGTTTTCTCCATTGTCTCCTCCGAGAACCTCTTTTACGACATCTCCCATCCACGCTCCGTCTCCTCTGAGTTCTCCTCTACCTAATATTCCTATGGCTAGTGATAATCCCCCTCTGAATAGGATGGATGCCATAGTCGCTGCTAGATATGCTCCTTTAGTCCTAACTCATCCTATGAATCCCCTCCCCGCTGGAGATTATTTGAAATACATGCCCAAGTTCACTGGGGAAGGGGACATAACTGCTGAAGAGCACCTAGCTTCCTTTTACAGTTATGCAGACAACTTGAATATCGAGAATGAAGATGTCTAGATGAGAGTCTTTGTCCAGAGCCTAGATGGAGAGGTAAGGAAATGGTTCAGAGGATTGGCCCCTGGATCTATTGCTGGAATTGAAGCCTTGGATAACGTTTTCCTGAGGCAGTGGGGAGACAGAAAAGATTTCATGTATTACATGACAGAGTTTGGGTCTCTGAGGAAAATGGAAGGAGAATCTGTCTCAGACTTCTCCAAAAGATTTAATAAGATGTACAATAAGATCCCTACAGAGATAAAGCCCTCAGAAGCCTCTACTCAAATTTCATATGCTGGTGCATTTGATCCTGATTTCTGCTTGCTATTGAGAGAAAGAAGAGCTACCTCCTTAGCTCAAATGCAAGACGCTGCCGTAGAAGTGGAATCCAACATATTGGCAACTGACAGATTGAGGAACAAAGCGGATGCAGACAGAAGAAAAGGAAGATCCGAAGCTTCAACTTCTGGCCCATCATTGCCCCACCCTCAAGTGAACGAACTGACCGAGATAATGAAGTTTCTGACCGAAGAGGTGGAAAGATTGAAGGTGGAAAGGAAGCAAACATATAAGGGCCCTCAGAACGTCAAAAATAAAGGAGGTTTCAGGAGACCAAATTATATTGCTCCCCCAACTATGCACAGAGAGAAAGGAAGAGATAGGGACGACCAAAGAATTCAGGCTCCCTTTCAGAACAATTTTGTGACTAATGAAGAAGAAGGGGAAACAGACGAGCCTGAGCCTAAAATCCACTGCTTAGAAGTCACTCCTCCTCTTCCTCACCTAACTCAATCAACATATGAGGAGTCCCTCATGGACAATCATCTAAATGAATTAAGCAAAGGAGACAAGGCTGGCGGTGGCCGAGGCAGGTATAACCTAAGGTCCAACAAAAAAGCAGCAGTACCTGATGTTCCCGAGCCATCTGCTAGAATGGAGAAATCTGCTAATGAAGTAGCAGACGCTCATAGAGGTAAGAGGGCCCAAGCTCTCTCTCCCATTGTCCACAATCATGTTCTTGAAATTAGAGAAATCCCAAAGCCTATATCTTTTTTCAATTTCGAACATGAGATTCAAAAAATTAGAATTCCTGTGCCACTCACTGAGTTAATTAAACATGGGGAATTCAAAAAATGCTTCTCTGAGCTGTTGAAATCTGAAGCCTCATACCCTCTCACAGACTCCATAAACCTCCAAGACGAAAGGCCTGTAGTTGTCCTATGTCCCATGGTAGAAGACAGAGATGATTCATCCCCTCCCTTCTACACATCCCTGAACATACATGACAAAGTGCTGCATAATTGCCTTATGGATTCAGGGGCCTCTCACAACCTCATGCCCAAAACTGTCATGGAAGAGCTAGGATTAGAAGTCACCAGAGCCTATCATGACCTCTATTCCTTTGACTCCAGGAGGGTACAATGTCTGGGAGTCATCAAGGACCTAGTAGTCTCCTTGTTTCAGCTGCCTATGAAGAGTATGGTAATGGATATCGTGGTAGCTGATGTTCCCCCCAAGTTTGGCATGCTGTTGTCAAGGGCTTGGATTAAGAGACTTGGAGGGACATTACAGATGGATCTCACATATGCCACCATTCCAGTATTTGGGGGAGAACATAGGAGACTGTACAGAGAAGCCCAACTGGCCTACATAATCAGTGATGAAGCCAACCCTACCAATCATCCCATCTATGTCTTGGACACCGATTTAGGCTCCAGTCTACTGCAGCTCACCCACACCCCTGAGGCTCCTTTGCAGATCAGAAAGTAGCTCAGTCTTAATCAGGAGACCCCCCCTCCAACCACCTCTATTTGGAATATGTTCTTTGATGGAGCTTCCTCCAGTATGGGTGCAGGTGCCGGGGTAGTATTCGTGTCCCCTTGTCAAGAGACCATATCCCTGTCATACAAGCTGGAATTCGAAGTCACCAACAATGTGGCAGAGTATGAAGCTCTTGTTCTGGGTATAAGGGCTGCACAAGAGATGGAAATAAAGGAGATAGCTATGTTTGGAGATGCAGAACTGATTGTCCAGCAGGTCAAAAATGTTTATCAGGCCAAGCATCCTCGACTCAAGAATTACAGGAACATGGTATGGGACCTAGTTGACAATTTCTTCCTGGATTTTAACATCTCTTTCATTCCCAGGGAAGAAAATGCTCCAGCTGATTTTTTAGCCTTCTAAGCTAGTTTGCTCGGAGTTCCTGTGCTGCCCACTATCAAATCTGATGTCGAAATAAGATATAGACCCTCTGTACCGGACAATGTCAAACATTGGGGGGTATTTGAAGATGATCAGGAGATCGAAAAGTTTCTTCGATCCGTTGATGACTTTTCTACACTACACATAGATGAGGATCATGACACTAAAAGGGCACCTGACCATCACCCTAGGAAGTTTTTGAATAAAATTGCCATCCACCAGATTATTCAACTTCCGAGAAATCACATACCGAAAGGACTAATCCCACTAGAAAGGTTGTTCGATGGGAATGATGTGGCAGTAAAGGGTAGAGTTTCGGGTGATGAGACCGACACAGCTGAGTGCAACATAGGCACACCAGAAGAGCCCAAGTTGGTCAAGTTGTCAAGGAGTTTGACTAAGGAGCAGAGGGATGAATATACTGAGTTGCTGAGGGAGTTTGCTGATGTGTTTGCATGGACCTACGAAGACCTCAAGACGTATGACACATCAATTATTGAGCATAAGATCCCACTAAAAGAAGAGGCTAGGCCATTCAAGCAGAATCTAAGGCAGATAAATCCCATGTTGCTACCTGTCATGGAGAGGGAAGTGAAGAAGCTGCTGGATGCCCAGATCATTGTCCCCTTGAGATATTCTGACTGGGTGGCCAATTTGGTCCCAGTAAGAAAGAAAAGTGGCGAAATCAGACTCTGTGTTGATTTCAGAAACCTAAACAGGAGCTCAAGGAAAGATAATTATCCCCTGCCCAACATGGAGCACATATTGCAGAAGGTCACCGGTGCTTCCAGAATATCCATGATTGATGGTTTCTCTGGCTACAATCAGATATCAGTCATGCCTGAGGACAGGGAAAAAACAACCTTCACCACTCCTTGGGGCACATTCATGTATGCCAAAATGCCTTTCGGGCTGATGAATGCAGGAGAAACATTTCAGCGAGCCATGGACATAGCCTTCATCAGAGAAAAAGATAAGTTTGTGGTGATTTACCTAGATGACATAACAGTCTTTTCCAAGACTGATGAAGAGCACCGCTGCCATCTGAGGAGAGTTTTTTCGAAGTGTCGCAGGTTTGGCCTTTCCCTGAATCCCAAGAAATAGTTGTTTGCTATGCAAGAGGGAAAGCTATTAGGCCATATAGTATCAGCAGAAGGGGTGAGAATTGATCCTAGCAGGGTGGAAGCGATTCAGACCTTGTCACTCCCTAGGTCCAAAAAGGAGGTTCAGGCATTTTTGGGGAGGATCAATTTCCTGAGGAGATTTGTTTCAAATTTTGCTGAGTTGGTGAAACACATCACAACCATGCTCAGGAAGGGAAATGAAGTAAAATGGACTTTTGAACCCAGAGAGTCTTTTGTCCAGATAAAGAAGGCGTTGACTGAAGCACCTGTGCTAATCAGTCCCGATTATTCCAAAGACTTTCTGATATTTTCTTTTGCTTCCTGTGATACAGTAGCGACAGTTCTGTTGCAGAAAAATGATCGAGGACAAGAGCAACCTATTTCATTCTACAACAAGGCATTGAGAGATGCTGAACTTAGATATGAGATCATGGAGAAACATGCTTATGCCTTAGTGAAAGCTCTCAAGGCTTTCAGGATCTATGTCTTGCATTCAAAGATCACTGCATATGTCCCTTCCACTTCTGTGAAGGACATTCTTATACAGCCTGACATAGACGGAAGAAGGGGTAAATGGATCGCCAAGATCCTAGAATTTGATATGGAGATTAAGCCCACCAAGTTGATAAAGGGGCAGGGTTTGGCCAAGCTGTTGGCTGAATCCAACTGTAAGGCCTTGGGAATTAACTTCATTAATGAACAAGCTGAGCCATCCAACCAGCACTCCCAGGGTACCTTATCATTAGCAGCATGCGCCTGGTACAAGGATATCTTGTACTTTCTACAAGAATTGAGGCCTCCTGATGGGATGGAAAAAAGCAAGGCAAGAGCTTTAAAGCTCAAAGTGGTAAGATATTGCCTCATTGACCAAGCTTTGTACTGGAGAGACCCTATGGGGGTATTACTAAGGTGTTTGGATCAACAACAAGCCCATAAGGTTATGTTCGATTTCCATAGCGGTCTCTGCGGAGGTCATCATTTTTGGAAGACCACAACCCAAAAAATCCTCCGGGCTGGGTATTACTGGCCTACTTTGTTTACTGATGTCTGCAGGGAAGTCATGGCTTGCATCAAATGCCATAAGTTCTCAGGTAAGCAGCAACTCACATCTCTACCATTAAAGCCTGTAGTAGTTTTGACACCCTTTCAGCAGTGGGGATTGGATTTCGTTGGAGAGATTCATCCTCCCTCAAGTGGCCAACACAGATGAATCCTCACTGCAACCGATTATTTCACCAAGTGGATAGAGGCTGTCCCCACCAGGAGCACTTCTCACAAAGTGATCATCAGCCTCTTGGAAGACATCATAGCCATATTTGGTTGCCCAAGCAGGATTGTCACTGACAATGCCTCCCCCTTCAGGTCTGAGCCTCTGGTCAAGTTTTGTGAACAATTTGGGATTTCATTGGTTCACTCTACTCCATACTATCCTCAAGGAAACAGACTGGCAGAGTCCTCCAATAAAATCCTAATCAAGCTTATMAAAAAGCTACTGGAGGACAATAAGAGGGCCTGGGACTCAAAGCTCAAATTTTCTCTTTGGGCTGATCGGGTGACAACAAAGAAATCCCTGGGTATCTCACCTTTCCAACTGGTTTACGGAATAGAGGCCATTTTCCCCACTCAACTCGCCTTACCTGTGGCGAATTTCCTTCAAGATTTTGAAGGAGAACCTAACCATGTGGTCAGAAGGATTCATCAGATGGTGGAAGTGTAGCATATTAGAGAACAGGTCTTGGACAAGGCTTTTAGTCATCAACAGAAGATCAAACAGGCTTTTGACAGAAAGAGCAAAAAGAAAGAATTCGAGCAGGGTGATCTGGTGCTCAAATGGGATGCACCCAGGCAGGAAAAGGGCAAACACAGTAAATTTGATGCCCTCTGGTTCGGGCCTTTCAAGATCCTTGAAGTATTTTCAAACAACACTTACAGTTTGCAGGACCTGGAAGGCAAAGAAGTTTTCAGCAGCCCAGTAAATGGGCATTTCTTAAAAAAATGTTTTCTGTGAGCCACAGTCAGCTCTTTTTGTTTTGTTTTGTAAATAATTGTTTCTGTTTTTGTTTTTCGGACTAATAAATGACTCCATAGCCCAACAACAAAGGCACTGAATCTGCAAAAGAGTTCTTAGAGAATCACAGGGACGACTCTATCCCCCATGGAGCCAAATGTTAGCGATATTTATGGTAAGGGGGTTAGAATGCAAAAAGAATGGGTTAAAACCCACTTGTCCGAAGTTTTGAACGCAAATGCACCTGTGGTAAGAGACAACCAAGTATGGAAGACAAGGATCACAGCGCCCGGATCAATGGCGTAGATGGGATTCCGGACCCCCCCCGCCTTTCTATCTTTAAGAGGAGTGGGGGGGGGGTCCGGAATCTGGGGTGCACCTCTTCGATTGTCAAGATCAACGCGCCCGGATCAACGACGTGTGAGGTGATTCCGGACCCCCCCTGCCTTTCTATCTTTAAGAGGAAGGGGGGGGTCTGGAATCGAAGGTGCATCTCTCCGACGACTGCAGTTCAAGCGCCCAGATCAATGACGCACAGGCCATCTGGGCACCCTCTGTCATCTAGCGATTAACTAATGTGGGCCCCCTTCCCGTCATGTCGGCTTGTAGACCATCCTCCCTCTTGCCATCTGTTCTCTTTCTAGCCGTGCGATGAGGCTTGCACCCTTTTACCCTTTCCTCATCTTCCGACATCTGTCACTCTCCCCTTCTCTAGTTCACATGGTCCCTTTCCCATTTCACCATCCATCCACTGTCTGCCATGTGTCCCGCCTCATTCCACGTCTGCCTCCCACCGCAAGTGCACCCATTATGTCTTGTATCCCACTCCTTCCACTTATCATCTTCCGCCACATGTCTCCCTCCCCCCCCACTTCTCTTACACCTCATCGCTTCTTTCCTTCCCCGCGCAGTTTTGGCCCCATCACTCCGTTCCCGTGCCCCATCTTCCGCACTGGCCTACACGCCTATTCTTTAAGCCAGTCAGTTATTCCAGGTAGCAGTGCGGGAGGCCCTCCACGTCCCGAAGGTGCCGAGTTGGTCGGGCCATCCTCAATCCCGATGAAGCAGTTATTGAAGCGGTTGGTGGTGGTTAGACATCGCCTCCGTCATAATGGGAAAGTCCGACAATGAATTAAAGGCACGTAGATTCGCCGATGAAACTGTCAGAAGATCGATTGCATCTGCCATGAGTTGCATGACCATTCAAAGATTGCAGCTACAGATTGTCAGTAGCCATGCAGACGCAAAGCTTTTAATGCTACGTCTCTATTTTGTTGATGTTTCTAGTTTGAGTATATGAAGGCGTTTTTTCCATTTTTGTATCTATCGATGGTTGAGCTGAGCTCCTGGCTGTAAAATATTTAATGAAGCACTGTAATTCTGGTCATGTATAGAATTTTGAGACTTCTTGCTTAATGAAGGCCAGTTTCCTTTTTACGTCTTTGTTATACTGTGTTAGAACAACTCGGAATTGGAGGATCCATTCGAGCTGCAGCCGTTATAGGATGATGTTGTCCTGGATCACTGTGATAGCTGCACCGTTTCTAATCAGTTCTTGTGGCTTTCCCATCGCTGAGTGACTTGGAATTGGAGGATCCAGTCAAGTCCCCCTTTAGTTTCTCGAGACTCTAAACCAAGCAGATCTTGCATTCAGAGTCTTTCCTCTGCAAACTGCTGTAAGCCTATTGCCCAAAGTTGTTTGTCCATCCTTCTCCCAAGTCTTCCACCTACCCACCTTTTAAATCAACCCACTGGCTGAAGTTAGGATTCCAGACCTCCTTTGTTTCTTACATACCGGATGCAGTCTCTGAGTTAGAGTGATACCCCTCGAGTCTTTATCTCCATTCGATCACCCTTTTAAAACAATCGTGACATTAAACTGATGGGTGTCAGGCTCTGCTCCTGAAAGCAATCCAGGAGTGACTTCTGACGCTAACAGAAGGGGACAACTCATGTGGGGGAGAGTGCTACTGGGTGATAGTACCCAAAATGCAGTGGAGGTGACAGTACCCAAAATGCAGTGGAGGTGAGAGTACTGCAGAGCCGGATATAGGGACCCTAAAGGAAAATTTTAGAGGGTGTGACTGGAGATGAAATTGAGATTCAGAGGGAATGATTACATGCCAGTATCGATTATATACCTGAAGGGGTCGCGCTAGTGTGTGATGACCAAGTACATGCACACATGACAACCAAATACCTGACGTGAACAATATCTGAAGATAATTGAACATATAACCGTTTATTTGATAAATTTGAACATGATCATGCGTACTTGAACAGGGTATGGAAAAATGGCTCCCTGGGGGATAAGGATGAAAAATGGCCCAAGGATTGTCTTGATGTAGATGACGGGGTGCTGATCCCATGGTTGAAGACGAATCAAAAAATGGACACTCGGAGCTCCCATAATTGAGTCTGGAAGTTTGGCAAAAAGGGCCTATATATAGTTGTAGGGCCCACATTGCCACCTCATTTGTAATTGCTGCTATAGTGGTTAGAGAGGAGATTGCAGAGAAGATTCAAAGATTCCAAGAGTGCGAGGAAGCTGATTCGGGAGGTGCGAGAGTCAGGTTAGTGGTCTCATCCTCCTGTACAGTAGTTAGGTGTCAATTTTTGGGTAGGACCGTATGGATGGCCGTATGATGGGTTTTGAGGGTTGTGGCCCCCCAAATGCATGGGTGATCGATGGTGACCTGTGCATGAATGCAAAACTATAATGGGAACAACCGCACAGGGGGGGCACATTATTTGGGAAAACAGGCGCGCATGGGGTGCGTGCTTGTCCTAAACACAACCGGGCATATGTGCGCGGCTGTGTTGCTGACAGCTGCGCATGAGTGCGCAACTGTGTAGTGAACATGCACGCATTCGGTGCACGCCTGTGGGGTAAACATGTACGCATGTGTGCGCGCCTGTGGGGAAAACAACCRCGCCTTTGAGGCAAAGMTGAGGGTGAGAAAACTTATCTCCCTTTTTATTTTTTTGGGAGATTTTGGTGTTTTTGTGATGGCTGATCGAGTACTGTATATGTGGATGCAGGTGATCATTTGGGATGATGCCGATCCATTGGAGAGAGAGGGACTGGGCCCGACTGAGGGAGGCCGTGAGGGATGGGGAGCCGACGGTTTGTGGTGCTTTGGCGGCCTGTGGGCTGCTGAAGTTTTTTGAGTTCCCACTGTTGAGGGCACATGAGTATATGCTGCAATTCCTAATCTCAAAGTGGAGTCCGGAGTTGCAGTGTTTTATTGTGCGTGGGGAGCACTTGGAATTCTCTGCTGAGGAGGATGTCTATTTTCTGACTGGGCTCCCTTTTCGAGGAACCCTACTGCCGATCGAGCCGATGGTAGTTGGAGAGGGGTAGTTGGCTACCCTTGCCTGGACATATTGTTTGGGAGAGGATTTCATGTCTGGGTCAGTGGTGAGGATTGGGGCGATGGATTCCCTGGTACATCATTACATGGAAGCGATGGTTGTGAGAGTGTATGGGTTGCTCGTGAATCAACGTATCAGTGGTGGCCAGCTAAGGATCATGCAGCGAGCACTAGAAGGTGAGCATTTCGCTTGGGGCTTGGTGCTGTACTCCAAGATGTTGGGACAACTCACCAGGTGTCGAGCGACCGACTCAGGGGATTTTTCTTTTGGATCTGTCCTAGTGGCTTAGTTTCTAGAGAGGGTGCCGATGTTGCACCTGAGAGTTTTGTTAGACCCGCCGGGAGCGCGAGAGCCACGACTGTGGCGGTAGTTGATGATTTTGGTTCGTCATGGGGGTGGGGAGGGTGGCCACTACTTCATGGTTGAGGCTGCACAGGTGTGGTGTCAGATGCCACAGATCATATTGCAGTTTCCATACAGTGGGATAGATTTCTGTGATGAACCTGAGATGATATTACCCCTGGGAGAGGTATTCGATCGCTGAGGTATGATGTTTTGGTTGCTGTTTTTTTTTATTTGTTTTTAGATAGTATAGCATATGGTTGATATTTGTAGGGATTATGATGCTATCATGTGTTTTTTTGTGTAGATGTGGGACCGCATGGACGAGAGGTCGAGCTGATCAGAGCGCCAGCCCACTAGGGGCCTGTGAGACCACCGCGGGGAGAGTTGCGAGCATGGAAGAGGTGACGTCGAGAGGATTTTGGGGCGAGGCTCGATGATGATGATAGAGTGGCCTAGAGGCACTGTTACGATGACCCTGGGGCAGGGCCGTCACATTATCCTCTGGCCAAGGCTGGGGGAGAGTTTGATGATTTCTTCCGCCAACTAGAGGCGGTTCTATAGGGAGTGCCCGAGAGGATGTGGGTGAAGATATAGGATGAGGGGATCCTGGAGCAATGTATTGGGCTGCCGATAGAGTCGTGTACCTTTATCCGCAGAGTAGCTGTAGCCGGAGCTGCGATGACTGGACGGTTACCTATGGGACCTGAGGGACCTGGAGCTGGTGGGGTACCTCCGCCAGAGGGAGTACCTGGTGAGGGAGCACTAGAGGCACCCTGAGGGCTGCTATATATGTAGTTGTGTATTTGATATAGGCTGGTGAGCCCATTTTGTATAGTTGATAGTTGTGACATCCAGTTTTGTATTGGTAGGGATGAGGTGATTCACCTGCCTATGGGCGATGTACTATTTTTATAAACACTTTATGACACACACACACACACACACACACACACACACACACACACAAACACACACACACACACACACACACACACACACATATGGATATACA
>SNQJ01S0110146.1:3722-18907 GCA_010110895.2 Picea sitchensis
GATTGGCCCAGATGATTCAGTTTATATCATAACATTGTTTCTGTGCAGGTTGGTATCAGATGATTGTTATGAAGACTGTATGACAATAGATGTATACTACTGTTGTGGATGTGTTCCACTGTTCATGACTATACGTTGTTGATCAAGTACTTGTGTGTTACTTGGTGTGGTAGTGTACCACTAGATTGTAGGTATGTACTACTATGGATAGACACAGTTGTGTTCTATTTTGTTTTGATTGCCTTGAAGACTATCAACAGTTTATTGGAAATAATTATCAGCCAGATGAATGATGAACAAAGATTTTCCAGACAGAAAATGGTTCAAAATATTTACTCTTCTAGATTAGAAGAATGTCTCTTGTATCACTCTATGGAGTGAGAATCATGTCTAATCACTCAGAAAAAGTATGGTTTTAATAGATGATGCAGCTGATAATGATGATGGTGATGGTGCTCATGATCTAGTCATGATCTAGTCTATATAACTATGTTGATGCTACCGGGTGAATGATCTGTTTTGTGCTCAAGACCATTACCTGTAATACCTCCCTAGATAGGAGGGAGTGTTGATATTATGGTAGCTAGGGGAGGTATTTACCTCCACGTGTAAACCTAACAAGGATAGAATACTCAGGGAAGCAAGAAGAAACCCTAATGAGTTGGCTAATAACCCCAGAAGACTTGTCATCTCAAGAAGATAATTTATATTAGGTTATTAGCCTCCATGAGAAGAAGTCGGCCATAAATAATTATATATACTGAACAGACAGATACCTAGAATGAGAAGTCGGCCCAGGCAGTTAGCTAGAATTAGTATAAATACAGAAGGCCAGTTCTCATTCTGGCAGGCAGTCTTAGAATTGCAGTACCCAGTCTTGTTCACACTGTAGTGCCCAGTCTTGTGCGCAGGTTTGAGGAGAGCTACCATTGCAACTGCTGCAGCTAGTAGATCACATNACATTTGTCTTGGACTATCTCTTAGCTAGGGTTTGGACTACCTAATCAACTCTTGTTGGTGCGATATCCTTGGGGAAATGTGTGCTACCCTTTGTTTGGCTATCTAGCCTAGGGTTTGCTTCTGGAATGATTCTCTATCAAGGTTAAGGTGCTCGAAGGGTGGCTTCGAACTTTGGTTGGGTGAAAAGGGTATTGTCAATGGTAAAACGAGCACATCTACATTATATTCTAACATTTACGATGTTTTTCCTCACCCAGTACAAGTTGAGCTTTGATCCCTAAGCTCTTCAACAAGTCCTGCAATCCAATAAACAACAAAGACAAAGCATACTTCCTATTCTACCATGATTGGTTCAAAACTAGATCTATCCATTAAAGACAAGTTGATGCAGATGCACAAAACATTGAAGGAAACAAGCCAAGAACATGTATTAATGAGAACTCAAAAGAAATACTTACAAACCATTGATGAAGTCGCAACAACCTCTCCAAGTCCTCCTCGTCCAACCCTTGAAAAAATCTCCCAAGACCATAAGTTTGATACCTTCAATTGCTTCCTTCCTTATGAGATCATAATTTTGGTATATCTAAACTTCTCCATCCCCCCTCCTCCATGGAAATCCCTCATTATATAGGATTTGGAGGCTTAACCACCACAGAGAGGATCTCTCATCAGATCCACTAAAAAAGGGATCTCTAAAATATTTAGGGAGAAAATATTTCTTAAGTATTTTAGAGAGGAAATATCTCTCAAGGATTTTGAGGAAATATTTCAACCATCCATGAGATCCTCCACCTTCTCTAAAAAACAGGAAACCAAATGTGAGGTGGATTCTCATAGTTAATTAATTTCTTTTTCATGAATAATAATAATAATTCATGTGCACTTGGTATTTTGGCCTCCATGTAATATATCCCTCCTCCACATTGACTAGGGATTGTGACATAGGTTATTCCATGGAGTCAAAGTGTATGAGACACTTATGACACTTACGACACTTAGGGAGAGGTACCTAGGTGAGTAAATTTCATGTGTAACAAAAGGCCAAAAAACTTCAAGCAATCATCCTGAAGCTAGATTTAAAAAAGTCCTATGATTGCACAAACTGGGATTTTTTTAGGTTTATGCTTCTCCATTGTGGATTTGGACTTCTTATGACAAATTGTATTATGGGTTGTGTTGCCTCAACAACATATGCCATCCTGATCAATGGTGAGGCTACTAAATTCTTACAAAGTGGTAGAGGATTATGACAAGGCTTCCCAATGTTGCCTCTCTTGTTCATACTTTTGATGGAAGGCCTTAATATTTCTCTTAAAAAAGGTCAATCAGAAGGAAAGTTGTCAGGAATTAAGGTTTCTAGGATTATTAAGATCCTCCATCTACTCTTTCTGGATGACGTGCTAATAATTTCCAAATCCTCGATCATAGAATGGATGGAAATCAACAAAATTCTTAATGTATTTTATTGTGTGCCGAGATTGATGATTGACGTCCAAAAGTCCACATTTCTTCACTACAGTGTTCATCAGGGAACTTTAGATCCTTTGAAAGATTTGTTTCAATTCAACTTCTTGAATATTTCGGAAGGATTTAAATACTTAGGTTTATTTTTAAAACCTAACAGCTACAAGTCAAAGGATTGACAGTGGACTATTACGAAGTTTGAGAATCGAATCAGTCGCTGGTGGAATCGACTTCTTTCATTGGGGGGAAGATATGTGTTGATCAAAGTAGTGTTAGAAAGTCAACAAGTCTTTTGGATGGCCTTGGCACACATCCTGACACCTGTTGTAAATCGGATCCGTAAGCTGTTTTTTTCCTTTCTCTGGTTAGGCAATAACAAAAAAATAAAGCTACCACTTATGCAAATGGGAGACCATTTCAAAACAAAAATTCTTTGGCTGGTTGGGGTTGAGAAACATTCTATGTTTTTATAGGGAGATGAAGAATAATTCATTATGGCACAGATTGATGCAGAATGGTATTTGGAAATGGGTGATGAAGTACAAGTATTTCCCCCATATCTTTGTGACGACTTGGCTGCAATCGGCTTCTCCAGTCTCGTCATATGGCTCCCAAACTTAGAAAAAACTCCTAAATACTTTACCTCTGGTCATGCATTGGCTAGCCTGGAAACCAGGTTTGGGAGAATCCATTATTGTTGGAAAGGAAAAATTATTGGGCTTGGGGAAGGATTCCATTTTGTCTTCTAATTTGATTTTCTATCTTAATAATAAAAATGTGTATTTTATGTTGATGATTGCAGCTACATGAGACATTCTACATCTTATAAACCTGAGAGAAATCCCCTGAGAGGGGTGTGTGGTTCCTATCTGAGACAGAACTAGAACGTAGAGATGACCTCCTCCTTACAGAGATTTCAGAATAACTCTAGATGATTATCTTGTGTAACAAAGTGGTAAAGAAGATCTACAGAGTTGGACGTGCCTGTGGCTGAGCACAAGGTGAACGTGTGAAATGCCAAAGTGTTGGGTGCATCGTCATGAGAACAAAAATGAAGATGATATATTATCCTCCTCTGAGCAGATATTTGATGAGAAACTCCAGATGACTCTCCTATGTAATGCAGTGGGAAAGAAGATCCATTGAGTGGATGTGCATGTGGACGAGCACAGGGGAACATGATCCTAGTGGATGAGCACTAGAAGTGGTTCTTTTGTGTAATGCAGTGAGCTAGAGATATGGACATCCATATGAATGTGCCCCTAGTGGATGAGCACTAGTGGGTGTGTGAGATCCCTTGCTATATTTTTCAAGAGTCAGACCTACCTATAACCCTAATTTTAATGTAAAGGGTATAGGTCGACCTCACCTTAATGTAAAAGATAATTAATGTAAAATATAATTAATATAAAAGATAATTAATATGATAATTATTAATTATATTTTGAGTTATTGAGGTCGATCCTATTGTGCCAAAAGACACATCATTTGATGTGATAATTATTATATAAATAAAGGTGAATCCCCATTGAGGAAACACACTCAACATTATGTCATCTCATGATTTTAGAAGTTTTGGTTTGAAATTATGAGAATTGCAACACCCTCTTGTGTGATAGATTTGGTGATGGTGTGGGAGGTCTTTCTCTTGAGGAATATAGCAAAGGATTGGCTAGGTTTTATTCCCTTTTTGAGAAGGGTTTCCCAGGATACTTCTTGTGTTCTTGTGCATGGTTATTCTTCTCATGATCTTTGTTTTTTGTTGTAGTTATGGTTCAAGTAATAACAGAAAATTTAAAAGAATGCATGAGCCATAGCTCATTGAAAATATAACATGGTATCAGAGAAGGTATTGAAGAATACCACTTTATAAAGACTAAAGGTAGACTGTTGAATGCTAAAAACTTCTTGTTGTTGCATAGAAGAAAGGGGCCAGACTTTTTTTAAGTTTTATGTGGTGAAAGTTACCCCACTGCCAGCCCAAGGGAAGGGCCAGAGCCTCCCTTAAAATTATGTTGCAAGGAATAAGGCTACCCATGGAAAGGAATAAGACTATCTATGTGGAAATCAATAAGGCTACCATTGTCTGACTATGTTCCTACAACTGCAACCCAAAATTTTGTGGTGTATAGAGAAGGGTCAAAACCTAGAAGAAGAGGTCGGAACCTAGGGAGAAGGTAGCTATAGCCATTGTAAATAATTCGGCCTGTTATGAGGCCCCTCCTTAGCTTCCATATATATACCCAACAAAAGACACCTAAAGAAGAAGGTTTAGACTGCTTCTGAAGTGAAATCAAGGCTGCCACAACCCAAAAATATGAGACTATCTAGAAAAATATAATGATGAGGTTGTCCAAAATTTGAGACTGTCCAGATTTCTGAAAACATAATGAGGTTGTTGTCCTATACGAAGTTTACCTCATTTCGAGGGTATTAGAAGAGTGTTGTTTTCCTTTTCCAGGCAAACTGTGGGATGTGTTGAGCACTCAACACACCCTAAAAAGCCTATGTCAATTTTTCTTTTTGGGTACCACTTGACTTTTGCACTGTATAATTCGACTTCATTGTGGAAAATGTTTCTTTTCTTATCATCTTGAATCTCATTAAGTCTTTCAAATTTTTCTTGAATATATGAAAACTCATGACTTAAAAGGCTTAACTTTAAATAAAGAATCAACAGCCAAAACATTTTTCTCTCGATGCGCCCAAATTTGACATCGGAAGGAATTAAAAGATGAATGAAAATCACTTGAAAACTATAGATTTTTTGAGGTCCTATGAGGCTTCCACCTAAGGTCTGTCCTTGAACTTAGTATGGCTCTAAGTTTCAACTGTATGGCTGTCTTCTTTTGCTATTTTAGGACAACAAACAATCACCCAACTTTCTGCTCAATGTTTTGATGGTTATGTTCTCTTTTAAGGTGCCCTTGCTCGTGTTTTCTTTACTCAATGTTAGCACATACAATATAACTTAAAAAAAATAACAATACCTCTAATCTTTTAACTTTAAAATTCTGATCTACACTTCTAAGAATGCATAAATTTGACATTGGTCTTTTTGGTCAACATGACCTTGGATAAACCCCCCCCAGAGAAAACCAGTTTGGGATATATATCTATATAATGATGATCAAAGCAAGAGATAAAACAAGTAATACAATGCAATGGAACCTGTATACATAACAAGCTTCTCACAAGCCTTTCCACAAGATCTAGAGAGAGATGTGCCCAAACTCAGGTGCACCCTCTCCCTTTGTTTCTCTCTTCACTAAAGTGAATCTCTCTAGCTCTTCTTTGACCCAATGAAGAAATACCTCCACAGGAATGTGCTCTCCTATGCTTCCTCTCCACTGAAACTATTAGAACTGGCTTCCTCCAAGTGAATCTCATACTAGGTAGCTGTCAACCCACTCCAATGGTGTTCTCTCCTCCTAGAATATCTGATCACCATCAAATAACAGAGGACAAATATGGATATATCTCTCCATGAAAGCATGAGACCTAGCTCTAGCCTCCTCATGCAACTGACCTCATCTCAAGCCTCCCTCTCCTCCTCTCTAGGTGAGAAAAACAAGGAACAGAATGTGCCTCCTCTAGTGAATGCACCCCTCCTCCATGTAGCATGTTCCCTCCAAGGATAGATGGCTAAAACTCCATGGATAACCTCTCCATGCAAGCTCAACCCAAACAATTCTTCCTCCTCAAGCCAACAAGGGTTTCTACTCAAACCCTCATCAAGTGTGCCCTCCTCTCCTTGAGAAATGAGCCCCTCCTCTTCTCCAAAACTCACAAATGAAGAATGAATCTCATTAATACACTTTAACCTCCTTTATCCTCCTTTGGCCAAGCCCTAAAGGATCAATGGCCTATATCCAATCTAGCCAAGTCTAATCAATGGGTGATATCTCATCCAAAAATCTCACTAAGGAAACCCACTTTCCTTAGTTGCTTTATGTCTATTAATTCACCCACATTGTGAATTAATTGTCACTTTAATTCTTAAGTGACATATTTCACTTTTGACTTAAATCTCCTAAGNACCCAAATCTCAACACTCCCTCTTATCAAAGAAAGTGCTCGTCACCACCAATATCATCCCTGCAGTGGACATGGTTTCCTCCTGACATATACTCAGTGAGTATGGATGTATCCTGATCACTAAAAGTTTTCTACACAGATCTTCTCAATCTATGTGATCTATAAATGAAACTCTCCATCTATCCAAGATCACCTAGATCTTGGCATCACACTGAAGATCTCTACCTTGGTCTCCCACCAAGGATTTCCTCCTAGTATTTTCCTCTCACCAAGAGTCTCCCCCTATTGGTCTCTCACCAAGAGTCTCCCCCTCTTGGTCTCTCACCAAGAGTCATCAATTTGGCCTCTCGCCAAGTCACTTCCACCTGAAGTGGATCCAGAACTTGATCTTCCTGTCTTAGAAGATAAATGAGGCTCAAGCCTCCATGGTGCCCTGTTTCTCCTCCTCATCAACCTCTGATGCACTAAATATGTAGCACCAAATCTATATCTGCTCAGCTGGTCTAAAACTGTAGCTATACTGGGTGGACCAATCACCCACTCTAAAGATGTCCAGGGACACTAAGTCTCATCTCCCTCTGAATCACTGTTGTGAGTCAGTCGATCCTCATAAAATATGTCTCCCCATTCAGTGTTGGATGGTGTAATAGAAGATAAAGTAGTCATGAATGCACACTCTCTTGCAAATTGATCATTGAACTCTATCTCCTCTACTGTCGTTGCTGACACATCCTGCTACTTCTTCTTCTTCTTGGGACATTGTCCTGCATAGTAACCCATCTCTCCATAAGAAAAGAATCTCATTATGCTCATGTCTCTCTTCTTCCCATTGTTGCTTCTTCTCTCTCCTCCCTGTGGTGGGGCCCCAAACTTGGGACCCTACCAACCTCCACGGTCGGTCTTCTTCTTTCCCTTTGACCAAAGAGCAAGGTCCTCATCACCCAGAACTAACTTCTATTGCTGCTGCTATTGTCCAGAAGCCTCGACTCCAAGCCTAATATCCTCCTAGATGAAGTCATCCCACATCCTCTCCCATGTGGGCATAACCTCCTTGGAAACAATGTCACGTACGAATGGACCCCATGGTTTTGTGAAGCTATTCATAGTTGTCCTCACCAAAGAGTTAGGGTTCACCACCTCTCCGACGGCTCCAAGATCATATCTAATCTGGGTGTATCTACCAAGTAATGAAGTAACCAAATCATCCTCGAGCATGTGAATGCTACTCAGTCGATCATGAACAACCAACTTCTGGTTCTCATTAGATCTCTCATACAACTTGCATAGAGATTCCCACATCTTGTATGCACAAGTATTCCCAGTAAAGTGGGGAATAATGGCATCTCTCAAAACATCACAAATGATCCTCTTTTCCTTGTTGTTCCTCCTCTTAAACTCTGCCACCAAGATGGGAGCAGTGACAGGAATGGGAGGAACAAATGCCTCGACTATGTTCCTCGCCTTCCAAGGCGATGAATTTATAGCCCCAACTATCCTGTCCTCCAGACGCATTTGAGATACCAACATGTCTGTCACACTG
This sequence comes from Picea sitchensis, assembly GCA_010110895.2. Taxonomy (NCBI): domain Eukaryota; kingdom Viridiplantae; phylum Streptophyta; class Pinopsida; order Pinales; family Pinaceae; genus Picea; species Picea sitchensis. Next base: position 11,728 of record SNQJ01S0110146.1, read on the forward strand.
CTCTCACTCTTATGCTCCAAATGAAAAGGAACGTTGCCTCACTCCTATCAAGACAGGTGTGAAAAGAGGCAAGCAAAACCCCAACCTCACTCCTAGTCAGTAGGTGTGAAAAGAGGTCATACTCTACAACTTCACTCCTATCCACACAGGTGTGAAAAGAGGGTGTCCACAAGTGTCAAAACTCAGCCCAACAAATTCGCCCACAACTGTCCACAAACATTGCCAACTAGCTGCCCAAAATATGCCCTGAGCTATCCAACTAGAATTGAATGAGAGGTACCTTCAGATCTTAAGTTTACCCACTGTTTTGGATTGAAAAATTTTCGTCCAAAAAAACCAACAAATCTGATATAAAACCTTGCCAAACTGCCCACAAAAGTGCTCCCAAATCAGCAAGTCTAAGCCACCTTTGGCTCCGATACCATGTAGATTTTCTGAGGTCCTATGAGGCTTCCACCTAAGGTTTGTCCTTGATCTTAGTATAACTCTAATTTTCAACTGTATGGCTATCTTCTTTTGCTGTTTTAGGACAGAAAATAGTCACCCAAATTTCTGCTCAATGTTTTGATGGTTAAGTGCTCTTTTAAGGTGCCATTGCTCAAGTTTTCTTTACTCAATGTTAGCACATGCAATATAAATTAAAACACATAACACTACCTCTAGATATTTTAACTTTAAAATGTTGATCTACAATTCTAAGCATGCATAAATTTGATGAGGGTATTTTTGGTCAACATGACCCTGGATAAAAGCCCCCGCAGGAAAACCAGTTTGGGATATATGTCTATATAATGATGATCAAAGCAAGAGATACAACAAGTAATACAATAAAATGGAACCTGTGTATGAAACAAGCTTCTCACAAGCCTTGCCACAAGATCCAGAGAGATATGTGCCCAAAATCAGGTGCACCCTCTCCCTTTGTTTCTCTCTACACTAAAGTGAAGCGCTCTAGCTCCTCTTTGACCCAATGAATAAATCCCTCCAGAGGAATGTGCTCTCCTATGCTGCCTCTCCAATGAAACTATTATAATTGGCTTCCTCCAAGTGAATCTCCTACCATCTAGCTATCAACCCACTCCACTGGTGCACCCTCCTCCTAGTAGATATGATCACCATCAAATAAAAGAGGGCAAATCTGGATATCTCTCTCCTTGAAATCATACGCCCTAGCTCTAGCCTCCTCATGCAACTGACCTCATCTCAAGTCTCCCTCTCCTCCTCTCTAGGTGAGAAAAACAAGGAATATAATGTGCCTCCTCTAGTGAAGGAGCCCCTCCTCCATGTAGCATGCACCCTCCAAGTATAGATGGCTAAACCTCCTTGGATAACCTTTCCATGCAAGCTCAACCCTAAAAATTCTTCCTCCTCAAGACAACAAGGGTTTCTACTCAAACCCTTATCAAGTGTACCCTCCTCTCCTTGAGAAATGTGCCCTTCCTCTTCTCCAAAACTCACAAGTGAAGAATGAATCTCAATACTACACTTTACCCTCCTTTAGCCTCCTTTGGACAAGCCCTAAAAGATCAATGGCCTAGATCCAATCTAGCCAAGTCTAATCGATGGGTGAGATCTCATCCAAAAATCTCGCTAAGGAAACCCACTTTCCTTAGTGTCTTTATGTCTATTAACTCATCCACATTGTGAATTAATTGTCACTTTAATGCTTAAGTGACATATTTCACTTTTTACTTAAATTTCCTAAGTCAAAGTGAAATTAGAATCATAAAGTAAAGTACAAGGGTAATAGTCTTCCCCCTTTGTGCTTAGAGACTCATAAGAACATGGGGACCACTTTCCAAGGTACCCAAATCTCAACAAAAACTGCAGTCGTCGAGCACCGATCTTCACCGACATCGGCAAAAAAAAGTTTTCTTTCACAAAAAAAATTCATACAAGGATATCGTTGATAACCGATCCCCTTCGACATCATTAAAAGGCGAAGAGAGTAAACATTAACGAAGGAAGAAATGATATTGCCGATAGCCGATACCCGACGCACTTAGTAGACCAAATCGTGACCAACATTCAGATCATGCTAAAGTTGTTTCTTCGATCACCGACTTTCGAAACATTTCATCATTGGGAGTTTTGAGGAGGCTAACCCAAAGGAAACTACATGATAGGTTTATCCCCGAACGCTGATCCCCGATACCATTTCAACATCGGAAATCCTAGGTTTAACTTGGAATGCACAACTTGAGTAAAGTCCCTAGTCCGACTGATACTCGTGAGTTAAGGCATCGGTTTCCATTGCCACGTGTCCCGAGCCAGTTTTTCCACGTTAGCACCGTACGACAAAATCGATCGGCATTGGAGGTTTTTCGTAGAATATTATCAACGAAATCACCTGTAACAAATTGTCGATCCTCAATCCACCCACTAGGAAAGAGACACACTGGGATGTTTTAGCGCTAGATACATTGTGATCCAGAGAATTTAAGGGACTAATTAATTCCAAATATCGCATTAGTTTCTAATTCATGCGTGAATCAAAAGGAACATTTGAATTTACCGATAGAACACATCACCCTCCGTGCCTCTGCTGTCAACCCATGATGAATTAAATTGCATAGATTCAATGGTAGATTTGTTTAAATTTCACTCATCACCCGAATTAATTGGTTGATACGAAATGTAAGTTCTTCTCCGCTAAATCCTCTTGAGCCATTGTAAACAATATTATTCTGCATGGAAAGGATTTCCAGAGCATCCATAAGAACAAGACGAGCAATTCAAAATCTTCCGATCCCCCTATGAGTATCAAACTACAAAGTTTAGCAAGCGTTACAGGTATGTACCAGTCTAGATTTTTTGTGTTTCCACTTCATATATACATTTTGATCCAATGTCACTCTGAACACCAACCCTAAAGAATTGTTTCTATTATAGGAATGATTCTTCCCTGAAATATGAACACTAGGCGATCTCTGAGAGTGCCGAAGCTAAAGGAACTAGTGGTGGGAGAAGGTTCTTCCCCAGTGGTCGCAAAACAATTAGAATTTTCCCCAAGGCCAGAAGTAGTCATCAGGATATCTACCAAGAAGGTTTTCACTCAACCTCCATCCTTTGGAGACACAGAGGAGAACACAAGGGGAAAGGTGGTTCTCCCACATTGGGGAGAACTCTTCAAGAAGATCATCTGGGAAGAATTCCTAGAATATATCCCGCACAATGACCTCGATATGAGAAAGCTCGATGATGAAGTTTTTTCGAATATCTGAAAGTCATACTTGCACATGGTAGCAAGAAGAACTCTAGCGTTTCCTTGCATAGAAATCCTAAAGTGACTTATTGACCACACGGACACCCAGAAATTCATGATCAACGACGACAATGGCAAGTGTGTCGGGGTTTTCCTTCCGGTAGAGGTGCAGAATTATTACAATCTCAGAGACCCGGAAGAGCGACTGAACACTTTTTTCGTCGTCAACTTTTATGAGCACCATGACACCAACCAGGATATGGCTTCATGGTGGAGAGAGGATAAAAAGTACACTAATCAGACCTTCGGCTGGTATTAGACGACCAACTTAAGAGAGCCGTATATCTATTTAGTGGACCTCATCTACTTGTTGTACGGAAAGAAAGATTGTTCCAGGTTTTCAAAGGCATGGATTCCTCTAGCTTACACTGTAGCCATTTCTAGGAGAGGCTTTAACTAGGTTTCCATCATTTCAAAGCAACTGAGCATCTGCATTCAACAGGCTCTGACACCAAAAGAAGGAGAGACTCCATCCTTCTACATGGCTTCTTATTTATTGGATGTCATCTGCGCAAGAAATGTCTTTGCCGAAATGAACTTGATCTAGCATTTCTCAGAACTCCTGGTCCATGTATATTTCAACATCTTATGGGAGAACAGGTACAAAAAATCCTACTCCCTCATCTGTGATGAATTCATCGCACACAGTCATTTTATTCTTTTCAAGAAAGAATGTCTGAGACTATCGGCTATGGCCAAAAAGTTAATATCTAAGGTCAGACAATGGTATCTGGATGAGCACGATACCTACATCAGAGTTGTCAGGGCCACCAGAGCACCCCATCTTTTACCTGTGCACGTCCCTGACCATCTTGTTGTAGGGAAAATTTGTTACCAGACGATCCTGCAAGGCTACAACGCTACTCTGGTAAAAGATAAGAAGAGGACATTTATACCATATGGATTCCATATAGGTTTCTACCTAGTAAAAGATACTGCTTAGGCCAATAAGGAAGGACTAAGCCAATTGGAATTCCAGTTCCAGACTGGTCATTTCTGCAAACATGACCCAAGAGGTCTAGTCTTGAAGCACACCTCACAAGTGTCATCGTGCTAGCCATATGCCCATGAAAAATTCGAAGATGAGGTTTTCACCGAGAATGCCCAAGACTGGGACAAATTCATGGCAAGGATGGCTAACCCAAAGATGAACAGGTTTAAATCCATGAGCCTGGATGAATATGAAACAATCCTAGAACAATCAGCTCAAGGAGCCCTCAGGGCTAGGGAAGAAATGATAGCGGCCAAAGTAGCAGAAGCCCCTTTGGTAGTCTCGACCCAAGAAATAGCTTTCCCTATGACTGAGGACACGCGAGAGAGGGGGTTGATTATGTTAGAAAATGCATAGTGGATCATTGACTAGTTGCAAGATGATCCAAACATCTCAGAAATGATAGGATCCCCTACCGATAACCCAGACAGAAGACAAGCAGGCCCAAGTAGCCCTGACTTCATAGACCTGGATGAAATTACTGGGTTAGATGACCCTTAATTCACAATGCCACCGGTTGGATCATCGACGAATGTTTCGGCTTAGCCAGGGATTGTCAAAGCATCAGCAAGGACCAGCATATTAAACCCTTTAAGTGAGATGATAAAGATATATGATGATGATGAGAGCCTTGAAGTGTCTCTTGTGACCCTTGTGCATATCAAAGAAGAGAAGGGACCAACGAATACATCTTCTGCTATTCCTGACGTACGAATTCAGGAGGTCCCAGATACTAAGTTTCCTAGATACTAAGGAGAGTGTCCTAGATATTAAGTTGGCTGATGTGTCGGAGACTCAAGGAGACAGTCTGAAGGACGAGCAAGGGTCGGACGTGTAAAAGGAAAAATCCCCGCAACATAAAATCTTTGTCTCAACAATGGATGAACAAGTAAGTATCGAGTCTATCCCCCACACCTCTATTTTAATCGGTACTCAAACCCCTGATGAGAAATAGACAAAAGTTGGGCCTTCAGAGGAAGTTCAAGAACCCAATCGTGAAAAAGTATATACCATAGGATGTTTGGGAAATACACTCACCTCGGAAGATCAACAAATCCCTGAACCTATAGACGAAGTAGCCGATATACATGCTATATCTTATGATTGGAAAATGAAGGCTATAGTCTAGAGAACCGCCAAGAAAAGGAGGATCACATTAGATCTTCCCATCCTCATCACTAGAGAGGAACATCTTATCAACACAGAACATGCTAAGACGTCTGAACTCATCAATGTAGGGATGGAAATCACTGATGCCACCCTAGACAGAGCTAAAAGAGATGAAAAGGAGCTGTCCGTCACTCTGAAGGAGCTAGAACATTTGTGCCACTTGGTGAAGTATTACCAGGACACCACATAGGTTGCAGTGTATCTAAGGAGTTAATTCAAGGAGGCTTACAACAAGTTCACAGATGAGCGACACCTATTCACTGCAAGGATAGATGAGCTCCATGAGGACACCCTCAAGGCACTTGTGACATGCAAAGATATTGAGCAGTGGTACGAGAAAGTGCAACAAGATGTAGAGAGAGTCGACTACATTGGTGCAGTCCAACAAGGCTGAGATAAAGAAGAACACGACATTCATGTGTTGAAATATGTTGGACACACCTACCACACTTAGAAGTGGGGGTGAATGAGTGTGGGGATCTTTTTTCCAAAACTTCCCTCTTTCACAAAACTCATTAGTTAGCAATCACCATTAACACATTACTCATTGCTATCATTTATAACCGGTTAGATGTGAACACATATCAATAACATATATCAACAATATATCATCAATAAGTCATCACCACAAGGAACACAAACAACACAAGATGTATGTACAATTTTCTTTTTATTTTGGACTACAATCCTTGGGGTTTTTCAGCAACAACTGAATAGAGTACAACTAGACAAGAGCACCATCTCTATAATGCAAGACTCAACTTACATCCTCAGCACCAACTGATAGGAGTAAAAAATTCTCAACAAAGATCAATCTGCAATAGGTGCGTGACTTGTCAATAGTGTAGCGCACGTGTGTATGCACCCTGGCTCACTACAACCCACATATGTACATGGTCAGTGTATACAACAACCTGTGTATACCTTCTGAGCTATTAGGATTTATCCTTCAAGATTAACTTAGATCCTCTGTAACCAATTCATCATTCTCTTCTGTCTCTCAATGTCCAAACTGACTACCAGCCAGTCACAACACATCCAATCTCTTCAATAGCTTACTCATGCTCCACAACCAATCAATATGAATGCTACAAAATCATGCATAAGAAATCAACATACTATAGTCATCATATCAGTACTAAATCATAAGTGTTTTTCTCACTCCATCAACCAACATAAACCACATCATAGAAACCATACCAAGAATTCCCTAAGCATTCACAACACAACAAGCTATACTATCCATCAAGACAATAATGTAATCATACCAGTGTCTCAATGACAGATCTAAGCCCATAGAATGCAGATCTGGAACCTGTTTCAATATTCAACAACTTTTCATCAGCTCAACCACAAATATCCATGATTTTATCCACTGTACGCTCCCTATACATAGACAACCCACATACTGTACGCACCTTGTACACAGACAACTTGTGTATACACACCCTATACACAGACAACCCACGTATGCACCAGAAAATAGGGTTTTCTGTAATTTCGAGAATTTTGTTGTCATGATCTCAGACTTGCTGAAACTTCAATGCATCCATGAGATCCTCCAGATATCCTCTCTCTCAAAATAGATCTTCAACACATTCTCAAGATATCCACACCAAAGATGCTCTCACAAGAATCTCTCCATCAATACTCCAAAATATATTCTCACAAGAAGCTCTCCATTGATCCACAAAAAGGATATTTTGCAAGAGACCATTGTTATCTTATTTATACTTTCATCCTCTAGGTCACTT
>SNQJ01S0110147.1:0-18203 GCA_010110895.2 Picea sitchensis
CAAAGAAATAATGATTTTAGTGTCGAAAATATTTTTTACCTCTTTCTCGACTAGCGACAGTAACATGGGATTTATTCGTCTCAGTTTTTGTTTGAAAGGTTTCTGATCTTCCTTGAGAGGGATAACATGTTGGATCACTTTCGTGTCATACACTTTCAGGTCATCGTAGCTCCATGCGAAGATGTCTAGGAAGTATTTCATGATTTTTACATAGTCCTGCTTGACCTATGGACTGAGTGTCTTGGATAATTTTACCATCTTTGGGTTCTCCTTAGTCCCGATGTTGCAGTCTTCCACATCTTCTTCGCTTGTAGTGATCTTGGGGTTCCTAGCCACATCATTCTCATCAAACAGTTTTTCCAGTGGCACCAACCCCTTTGGAATAATATTATTTTTCAATTTTATTATGTCCCTTCCCGCGATCTAGTTTTAGAAAGGGTCATCGTTACTATGCGCATCCACGTTCTCATCTTCGTCGCCGCAACATTCCTCATCAATGTTTGTATTAGCGAACTCATCACTCATAAGGAGGAATATTTCCACCTGTTTGTCATCATCAAACACTTGCCAGTGTTTGATATTATCAAGCACTCTCGACCTGTGCCTGACCTCGATTTCATACCTTTTGTTTGCGAATATGGGGATCTTAAAAACAGAAGCCGAGGTGGCCAATGAATCAACGATCTAATTTCACTCTCTGGCGATAGAAGATAGGTCATATTCTGAGAATCCTTCGAGGAGGTCCAAATCCAAATTCCTTTACGCTCTCATCCTAGGGTGTTTGGTATGATATACACCCTTTACCTGATTTATGAACAACTCAGAATCCCCATGCACTTCTATCCTCTGCATGCCCAATTCTTTCAGAACTTGTAAGCCCAAGATTAGTGCTTCATAATCGACCATGTTGTTAGTGCATTCAAATGCGAGCTTGTATGAGAACATATTCATGCTTGCTTCAGGGGGGATCACCCATATTCTAGCCATGTCTCCTTCTCTACTGAATGCATCGTCAAAACTCATGTTCCACACCCTGTTTTCCATGTGATCTTTTAGGTCAGCGCATTCTTTTGTTTCCCGCGCGGTCTTCGCGTCAACTGTTACAATGGTTGTCGACTCTTATTCTTAGAAATTCAGGTCATTGTAGAATATAGAAGACCCCACCTCGGTGTTGATGATGTATATGGGATGATTATGTGGTTGCGTCTTGATGCTTACCATGTACTTCAACAAAACTTCTCTCTACATCCTTCTGTCATGGCCAAAAATAGGGATATTAACATATGACATATCCATCTGCAACATGCTTTTCAACTTCCAAGCCCACGACCTCGAGAGAAGCATGCCTAATTTTGGGGGTATGTCTGCAAAGACCACTTCCATGACCATGTTCTTAGCGGGGATTTGAGCCAACTGTACAACTAGGTCCTTGATAAGACCCAAACACTTGACTTTCCTAGAATCAAAAGAGAAAAGGTCTTTGTATGGCTTGGTGACATCCAAACCTAGTTCATCCATGATAACCTTCGACATGAGGTTGTGTGACATGATAGAATACAACATGGCATTATGAAGGTTCATGTCATGGATCTTCAGACTGATGTAGAAAGGAGGGATGTCTTTGATATCGCTTGTCTCTTCAACACGTGGACCAAAACGGATGGTGGGGTGATCATCTTGAAGATTCATAGTATCGAGGGTCCCCCCCATTTTCAATATTTTAATGAGTTGTTCCTGATACTCTCCCTTTCTAAGAATTTCATTGAATGGGACAAATATTTTTATTTTGGACATTTTGTGTTCAAAATTGAAAGGGGGACAAGTTTTCTCTACCTCTTTTCTACTCACCTCCCAACCTGTCTCCGGGGATTTCTTGGGGACCTCCTCCTTCAACTTAGCTCTCTTTGTCATGTCTTTGGATACACTATCTAAACTTGTTCAAATTGTGGAAGGAGTGTCCACCAAAGGATTCCTTATGGGGTTCATTTGTTGTGACTCGGTAGGCACGTCCTTGCTCCGAAGGTTATACTTCTTCTGGAACTGCATGATGGAATTTTGATATCCTTTCCTGACCTCTTTCATCTCCCAATATGACGCATCATTTGTTTCGAGTATCATATCATCGTCTGCCTCTGGCACAAAGTCTTCGTTCTTACTCATATACTGATCATGCTCACTCTTCGTCAGGAACACACACGGGTTTTGGTCATCGAAACAATGCATCTAGTCATCAAATGTCTGGTCAAAATAATCATCTGTGTAGCTATTCTTGAAAGGAGGTCTCATTTGTTGGTCACCTTGATCCCTTTTCACTTTCTGTTCCCTCTGTCTCATCTGAGGGATTTGACCTCTTCTGAGGTTCTGATTTCTGGGAGGTGGGTCGTTGTTCTTGGGAAACAGGTCTATTTCCCATGGATATTCTCTCCATCAACTTCTCCATGAACTTCATCATCATGTCGAATTTATCGTCTGATAACCGTGACGTCGATGGTTGTGCATCTCCCTAGGGTATCTTTTCGCCTCGGTTGAACCTTGGTTTTATTTTTCCTGATGCCATCATGTTTACTTTGACTTCGACAACATTTCTCATTATAACATCTAGATTCACTGATCTCCTATCTCTTAACAACACAGCAAAATCATTTTCGAAGTAATCAACATACGACAACTAGACAACACTGGGGGGTGGCTTGGCTTCTACAGGGATCAAGTTGTACACCTTCAAAAAGTGGGCCGATAATTCATGCACCCTCTTTTCCAATGATTTATTCATGTTATTGTATTGTGTCAGCAGATGAAAAGGGTTTTTCTTGTCTCCCCATTTATCTAGGAATGACATATCGAATGCGGCGAAGTCCCGAATGCTTGTGGGTAGGATGGATTTGAACCATTTTCTTACATCTCCCGAGAGGCTTTATGCAAACATACTCATTTTTTCATCTACGTAGTCCACCTCATCCAGGTCAATGAAATCATTAAACCAATCCAGGTGCCTCTAAGTGGAAACATTTCCCTCATCGTCATAGAGCATGATCCTCTGGCTATAATTTTGAGACAAGTCATGCAATTGGGCATGTAGGATGAGGGGAGAAAATTGAGTGACCATAGCCCTAGAAGGATTCAGATTCTGAGGGATATTATTTGATACTAGGGCTCAGAATTTTGGTGGGTTGAAAACAATCTCCTCCAAACTGGTCTCTGACTTCAACCGGAACAATGTTTGCTCAAAGAATGCATCAAACTCAAGGTCACCAATTCTCTGCGCGTTGTCTTTGGGCAAGGACAGGCTTCTATCCAGGTAGTAGAATGGGTCTAACGCTTTCTCTCTATCCTTGCGTAGAATCTTCTCAAGGTCATACACAGGCTCCGAGGAGTTTAGGCTAGGATTCGCTCTGGTATAAATCTTCTTTGGAGCCAGGTTTCCTGAACTGATCTACTTGAGGCTACTAGTTTGTTTGGATTGGAATCGTCAGGGTAAGTATTTTAGCCAGTATGGATGTTTGTCCCTCTGTTACCCTCAAGGGTCAAACTACAACGTTGTTGTTCTCCCAGGGAAAATCTATTCAATTGTGTTCCCCAACAACGACACCAGAATGTTAGCACTCTGTAAATCTGTTTGGTTGATAAATAGACAACGAAGGTAACGTTTTCAACCAACTTTGAGACCCAAAACTAGCCTTTCATATCTGGAGAGGGCTCTCTTGGAAATGGCGCGGTCTCCGCGTAGGATATGACTTTGAAAACAATGGTTATATTTAACACCTATGATAAAACGGGTTGTGGTTATATTGGCATAGGAAGGTAAAACTTGGGATATGAGATCGATATGAGGAAGAGATGGGAAAAATGACTCAGTGACTGGAATCGATAGTATAAGGCTAGGCAAGAAACAAACTTCAGTGTAAAACCGTAATGTGTGGCGGGAGAAATTATAGGAAGTAACTCAGGAGCACTACTTTGGACGAATTCAGAGTTAGCTTTAGAGGAAAACATTTTGTCTAAGTGGAACGAACAAGGGGTGTTGTACAATGAATCCGCAGGTTTGATAATTTGTTCTGAAATAGATAGAAAATACATGAAATAAAGATAACAGGAAAGAACATACAAAAAGAACAAAGCACAATACATCCAACTTTTACAACTAGAATCTTTTCATCAAGTCACATGACCTTTGCATTAAATTTTGGTCAAAACTTCAAATTACATACAATAGCTATCCTCTACCAAATTTGACAACCAACCTGTCTTACATCAAAAAGATGAAATATATAAACTAGGGTGTCACTTGGGATACCCTATTTCCTAACGGCTAACCCTTAGAACTAGGAAAACTAAGAAACATGAACTGGAGACTCTTCGCATAGTCTTTTCCAAAAATAGACAATAATCTCACCTTTTTACTTATGACTGTTCGCAATCTCGCCATGAGATCTGATCATCAGTCAGGCTTTGGAATGGAGAAAATATGTGTCGTTATGTTTCTTTGAGAAGGTGTCCCAACAAATAGGTGTCTGTCAGGAGCTTAATTTCTGTAAATAATGGCTTCAATTTATGTGATGTGATCACTTGCTTAGAGATATGCACAATAAGAAGTTGTTAGATCTTCGTGGCCATTATCAAAATGGTAGCATGCTTCAGAGAAATTTTTCATTCAAAACTGTCAAGATTTGTCTCATCCTTAGCAGGTGCAGAGACGGGTTCCAGCTAAACGTTTTTTTCCTGCACGCTGGCGAGAGCTACGCGGGATTCTTTCTCATTCATTTCGCATTCTATGGAATGTTTCACATGCCTTTATTCCATCAGTCTCTATGTTTCTCGCATTTTTACAATGGTTTCTTGCGCCTCTCTGAGATTCATTTTCAACCATGTCACGTTCCCTTCGCGACCCTGCGTTGTGGAATTTTCTGTAGCCTTTATCGCTAGATGATGCCTTAATTCCATGTTTTCATGATAGAGTTTAGCGATGCCCTGCTTTTCTTGTTCCAATTACTGAGATGGAACTTTTTCCTTCTCTCCTGTGATATCCTCTCTCCTTGTTCTTCTCCTATCTTCTTGGCTCGATCCCCAAGTAGGTTCTAGCTAGATAGCATGTATGCATCATTCTTCATCTATCAATACGACACATGGTTCTTCTGAAATTCGGGCTTCCATGATTTCCTGGTTCTTTCTCGGCCTGCCCCTCCTCCGAGGAATTTGTTTCTGGGGAGAGGGGGCTCTTACTATCTTCCCTTCCTGTGTGAATCCCTCTGTTTCATATTTTTTGTGATTTGATTTTATCTTCTCTACAGTTAAAAGAATATTTCCTTTTGTCGTTGTAAATGCATGTCGTAGGTGAGAATGAATCCCAGTCCCTTTGGGGCTCGAACCTTATAGTTTTGTTACTCCACACACCTTTCCTTGCACTCTAAGAGGTCACCAGGGCATGACCAAGGTGAACTCTGCATGCAGTGTATCCAACAAATGCACAAGAGGGAAGGTTCTGACCACACTGGACTTGCAAGGGACATTATTAATAGATTTTAGGTCTGGTTCTACGACTGGAGAGAATGTCGAGCATCCGATATTTATAACAAATCATACAGGAGAGGAAATCATGCTAGAGGACATCAAATTCATAGCGATGAGATGTTCTAAGTCAAGTTGCAGGTTTTCTATGGAAAATCCCTGCATGTAGGATACAGGTGATAAGGTTTCTTAGTCATGCATGATACGAACTTCATGATTTTTCATTCCCTCGTCCTCCATAATGAACTGATAATAATTGTTGTACTTTCTGATGCGACCTCTATTAACCACTTGAATCGACCTAGGGCACATAGAGACTGGTTTCTCAATAGGACCCGACCTTCTTGGAAAATACATACCTGTACCTCTTATACAAGTTTTGAATCTAACATCCCCTCCCATTTCCAAGGGCCAACAAGACACTTGTTGACTTCAAAATTACGATGTTACGTACCTAACTTCACATGTTCGGGCCCATGGGTCATAACGTGACTTTAAAACTGACTCTAAAATTGGAAAGAAAAATGACAGCGCTAACAACACTCACCCTTCCAGGCTCAAGCATCCCTTCACTTCTACACATTCCTTCAGCGATCCATCTTTCTAAGGATTTCACACACGAGGAGAGAGATAACACATTACCAGAACCCAAATAAGGTTCTACAATTATAGGGCTTTAGTGTCCTCAACATTAGTTGTTGTTTCCTAGCATTCCAACTTTAATCAAGATTATCTCATTTGCATCACACACATGCAGTTATCATGAGAGAACATTATAAAAAATTCCATTTTAGAAATCAAATTAATTTCATAAGGATTTCGACTTTTCCCAAAATATGAAATTCTATTTCATAATATTTTTGTTTTTTTTTCAATGTTGTTGCAGTAGTAGGATGCATTATGCCTTCTTTGTTTCAGCAAGCACCATGATGAATACCATTTTTCCTGCAATGATTCTATCTTGCATACCACCAACACATTGTCATTATTTCATGTACATCATATTTTAATTGCAATATGTACAAAAACCTTATGCAGTGATCTTAGAATTTCCTACACCTAGAAATCCAATCACAATTACCAAACAATTTATTAGATAGAATGACTCATCATTCCATGCCTATGCTTGTTCGCAATTAATAATAGTAAGTTCATTATTTCAATTTTCTGAACATAAAATTTTATGTGGTAATTATTCCTGTGACTACCTCACTTGCAACTTTCCTGTTGCAATGTCTAATAGTTCCTGAAATGTTCTCATCTCCATGAGTTAGCAACATTTATGTCGTTAGTATAATTATTTCCATTCAAAAACATATATACATGCACTCACAAAATGCATTCAGCAAATGCATTTAAGTATACAATTCTATCATGTATGAGTGCAACTCTGCCACTTGCTAGACATGAGTGAAACTCTCAATGCCTATTTATACAATGCACGTTTGTATTGATTTTTAGAATGATCTTTATCTAATTCATGTATCTCACCATTCATAAATTGGAAATTTGGCCAATGTCTTGACACATTCTCCACACACTTCCCATTGTCTTCTCAATTACTTGGATTCCTTCCTTTTCGACCCAAACACTACACCAATAATACAATTTTGTGGTGTTCATTAGTGTTAGCAAAAAGGCCGCAGTCCATCTTTTACTTAAAGGTAGGAAGCTCATTGGGTATTTGTGTGGCACGTAACCTTTCTATGTCCATACTTTTCCATATCCAACCATGTCCTGGTTTCATACATGACTATCTTTCCTAGCATCATTCCTATAAAAAGTTTTTCTCTTTTATTTCTTTTGTAATTACCTCATAACCAAATTAACATGACATGTTGCTATGTCAGTGTCAGCATTCAAAAGATAAAAATATTTGATAACTATAACAAACCCCTATCCTTTACCACACCTAGTGGTAAATTATTCATGTTAATGCACTTAAACAGTACCATACTATGTATTATAAAAATTCAATCTGAGGCAATTCTTACCTAAATTTCCCTTTGGAAATTATGCAACATAATTTCAAAGAGAAATACTTACCTACATAGCTTCAATTAAATGAATTTAATGCTATCTGAATAACTGATGACAGTAGAAGCTCTCATGCCTCTTTATCAGTCTTATAATCATCATTCCAACTTTCTGTTGTTCCCTTCCATATGTAACAACATTATCAGAAACACTTGCAAACATGCAAGCATTCTCACTTTATGGCTATCCCAACAATCCATAACATACTTGCTACTATAGTAATTGCAACAAATTATTTCTCTATGTATCACTTTTCCTTGTTTATCCCAGAAGTCTTAATTCTTCCATATTCCTGATTCTTCATGTGCTCTTCACTCTAACCACTGTGCATGATTATTCCTGACTTGAGCACTTTCTAGCCAATTCACTCTTGGCTTCCTTTTCTTTTCCATCCAAATACTAAACTGATATTAACCTTCAACTTTTATTTATTTGATGGATCCATCTATCCCAACACATACTTGGATGAATTATAATTCCAATCATGTTGTCTTATAGACTTTTGATTTTCAACATCCATTTACTTTTTGGACTGAACTACTTCATCTCTTTCTCGACCGAATACTTTAATATTTGAGTTTTCTTTCACTCTTCTCTTCTACTTTCCAACTAGACTTAAACTTGGATTGCATAGCCAATCTCTAGCATACTATAAGGATGCACATATGCCTCCTTCTATAGCTGCATAGAATTAATTAAAAGTACTTAATATTGTTCTTAAATTACCATCATAATTACAAGTCATACTTCCACCCCTTGGAAATGTCAATCATGGCTCTATGCCACTTGATATAGATTATTCTTAGGCACCATCTCTTTTTCATTCAAAACCATACATAGAACCATTTTCTTCTTCATGGTTCCTTACTGACTCTCTACAAAGATTCATTTAACTTTTAAGTCTTTCTTGGCTTTGACATATCCATGATATTGTGGAAATATATTCAATACCTTTGGAATCCATCAACAATCCTCTACTATTCTTGCTTTCCCTCTTGTAGTGTTGTCATTCATTCCCATTAGCTTGATATCTACCTCGTGATTTATTATTCCATTATCCTAGGATCTTCATGGACTTGCAACTACATATTATGTTGATATTAATTTTCAGCATTCCACTATTATTTGGATCCCTCTTATCCATCTCCTACATGACCCAATTACATTTCCAGTCATGTTTTCTGAGTAACCTTGGATAGTTAACACCAACTTCATTCTTGAGGTACTTGATTTATCCCTTCCTTATTTGATCATATCAACACTTGGATTTGCTTGATGACTATTACTTTCTCCTGTCTTGACCAATATGATTTCAACCTGCATAATCCCCTTCCATCATGCCATATTGATGCACCTATGCCTCAACCGACACTCCATACTTATGTGCGCCTTCATTTATTTTCCCTTGAAGTGATGCCCTTCATACCATGCTTCCACTGCGCACTCTAATAGTCATAAGGGAAGAATTACTCTATAATTGCATAGATAAACCTTGGATATGATGCACTCTTTATCCATATATGCATTAATCCTCTTTCTTTATCTAATTACTATCATTTTGATAGTCAATTCCATTTATAATAGATCTGACTCCATTGTATTGCTTAATATGTATATTGGTTTCTTTGGGATTGAATTTACTTTCACTAATTCATTCACTACATGATCTATTCATTTTCCTAAATTCCATTGAGTACTTGAATAAGATGAGTGGACTTCTTGTAGTGGCTTCCCAAGACTTGATGGTTACACCCAGATTCATACCTTAACATTTTGTAGTCTTGGATTTTGATCATCTTATGAAAGATTTTTTTCATAACACTCTTTCCTTGAGTACCTCTGTTGATTTTTAACTAAATTTCAACCTTCTCACCTCTTAAGAACTAAACATTTTTAACTCTACAAAAATGTGGAGCCAATTAAATTTGTTAGGATAAATAATTTAACAAATTTATGAAATTATGTTCAATTATGTTCCAATAATGCATTATAATCCCTTCTTCTGATCTCTTGTGAAATTAACTTCCCAAATCAATTTTTTGGGTGGATAATTAGACTCCTCCATCCAAAACCTTTCTAATGACTTCTCCCTTGCTCAATTATGAGTCTTGAGTGGAGCGTTCTGGTCATTTGAAAATTGTCCATTAATTTCTCTTGTTCACACTTCAACTTGGTGCAAATCTACGTTGTAATTATGCATTTTTGCACCTAATCCATTGGATTTTTTGTAAGAGCTCAATCGTTTTTCTTCATATACATATTTTGGATGGTCTATCCAATTTTCACCTCTTTCTGGGTTCTGGGCTGCTAGTTACAGCTTGTTGAAGTTCTAGGCCAATTAATATTTTTGGTATGGATTGCTACAAGTTCCTTTTGTGCCATATTAAACATTTTTAACATGACCAGAAATTTAATTAATCTCTAGGAATATTTTCTATGGTTCAATATCTTTCCATAGGCTTCTCTTGTGCCTCAAACTGATTCCAGAGAACAAAGTTATGGCCCTTCGAACTTATTTGGGTCTTAAAATTTAGCCTCCACTATTTGTCCTGAAACTTCCTCATAAAAGATCTGTTTGACAAATGATTTACACCATTAGAAATCTCTCTCCAAGATATTTTATTTGATCTGCAGAGACAAGGTGTATCTTGCTTGATTCTATTCTCGGGGTTTTTGAGTAGGTAAAAATCTTGTTTAGAGCCTCAATAATGCACTGCAAAAAGATGACCTTCAAACAATATAAATTGTTGTAGAAATTCACTGGTTTTCGACTGTTGTAGACCATCCAAACGACTTCGTGCATAAAAACAAATTGAACCTTTACACCCATATTTAGCATGCACAGCAATACCATAAGGTAGCACATGGTCTGCACACCTATAACCATTTTGGATCACTTATCTGTCGCGCTAATAATTAGTGCACACTACTTTTGTCTCATGCACCAATATCCACCGCACACAATTTTGGTTCATGCACTAATACCTGTTGCAAGAATTTTTTGTGTCACATGCTAATATTATGCTCGCGCTTCACTCTACATGTTGCACGATGCCAAATTTTAGTATGCTCGCACCATGCACCAGTACTCCACGCACACCATTAACTAAACTGTCACGCAACAACATATACCCACATTCCGCATGCACCAACAAAATTCCTCTACGCTATGTCAATACTACGCACACCACGCGTGCCATTATCATGCTTGCGCCCACTGCATGCGCCAATATTACGCATGTGCCAGTCAATCTGCACTGCGCAATGCTAAATTTAGTGCGCACATCTGTGCCCCGTTATTTTTCACGCATTACCACTCTACACCATGCAATGCCAAATTTAAATGCATAGACCCACACGCCAATATTTTCCATGCATTACCACTTTGCACCATGCAACACCAAATTTAATTGCATAGACCTGTGCGCCAATGCTTTCCTCGCATTACCACTTTTCACCGCACAACACCAAATTTAATTGCGCACACCTGCACAACAATATTTTTCACGCATTACCACTCTGCACTGTGCAATGCCGAATTTAAGTGCACAAACCCACACACCAATATTTTCCACGCATTACCACTTTGCACTACAGGAACAAGCACATTGGGACAATGAGCGCATAAGTATTCTACCGCTAGTAGAAATAATGATAGCAATCCTGGCTAATAGGAAATTTTATAGTGCAATGGAATAGATGAAGGAAGAACATAAGAAGATCACATATAAATTACAACCACTACAGGATGAAGCCCTCGGGATACTTGAAGAACTAGCTACCGCACAAAGCACTATGACACTAGCGATGCAAGACACTGAGGCCAAACTTACTAGTTTGACCATGCAGACGATGGAGGAAATATTGAACAAGGAAGAAGAAATAACATCAACAATATAGGCAGCGAAGGACACCTTCAAGAAATTTTCTAAGGCATGGAGTAGCATGACACAGTAGGCCTTAGTGGCTTGAGATGATCCATAAGTGAGTGTTGGGGGCCTGTTGGGCAGGTATTTTTTGGGATGGAACAGTGGGAAGAAATGATTTATAGGGAAAAGGTTCAGGAAGGGTGAAGAAAGAAGAATGCAAAGAAGATAAGAAGATAAATAAGATGAAGAAGATGAGGAAGATCAAGAATATCAAGAAATAAGAGAGAGGAAATAGGAGAATACAGGGGATAAGAAAGAACATTTAGCACAAAATCTTGGAAAACAAGTCCAGCATGAGTTGTATCTTNGATAAGAAGATAAATAAGATGAAGAAGATGAGGAAGATCAAGAATATCAAGAAATAAGAGAGAGGAAATAGGAGAATACAGGGGATAAGAAAGAACATTTAGCACAAAATCTTGGAAAACAAGTCCAGCATGAGTTGTATCTTGCTCATAATGAGTTGTCTCCAGTTGAGCATGAGTTGTATCCAACTCACAATGAGGTGTCAAAAGGCCATGATTATAATGTATAAATATGTAAAGGGTATTGTGTGCCTAGGCCCGAAGAGAGATAGATATATAGAGAGAGAAACATATTTTTAGAGTAAATAACATTGTTGTAACGTCCCTAGCCACCCAGTCTAGGAAACATCACCCCATAATCATCTGTTTTCACTGATAACAATTTGTAACATCCCCGACCACCCAGGTCGGGCCATGTTGCTCCAGAAAACTATCATGCTCTAATATACATACATACATACATACATATATATATATATATATATATATAATGAAAATTTAACCATACATAAACATTTTGTTCATACACATATTCGTGTGGAAGCGACAATAACACATACAAATTTAAAAGATGATTTAAGTTCTTCTATCACACAACATAATGAAGAAATAACAGTTAAAGCATACATGCAGTAATCACAGGAAAAACCCATAAATATAACAACATATATAAATACACAACATGTAACCAAAATTGGAAATGGTACTTATCTTTTAATTGAAGTAAACCAACTCCTTGAAGACCTTCCATGAACCTCCCAGCCTTATACCATGGTTCTCACTCACTCTCAGCAGTGGGTCATCCCCGAGATGGGACTAAACTCCACCCAAGTAAAATCGATTCCTAGAGTAGGCTGAGGATATGGGAAATTGCACAATGCAATAGGAAGGATTCTCTCCAAGGATCCTACTTACGCCTACTTCTCACAAAATCTCATTCCCCACGTGTCTGTCCCACCCGAGGAAGTAAACAACTTCACTGTTTCAAAGTACATCGACTATTCCACTTCCTTTCCAGGGCTTCAACAACAAGCCAGACCAAGAATTCTCATAGATCTGTAGCTTCTGGTGGACTCCATCCAAGAGGAATCACTTCCCCAACAAACTCTCTCACTTGGAGAGAGTTTCTCGCAGGCCTAACAACCTGCCTCTTCAAACCACAACCAAAAAAATCGAGTAAGGCAAGGGGACGACTCAACAAATTACAAAGGTTCACAATAGAGAAAAAGTATATTTCTATGTGCTTGATCATGCATGCGTGAACTTCTCAAGGGATGGCCAGAATCCTGAGGATGATATTGTGGGAAACAAAAATGGCCAGACTGGTCAAAATTCTCAGAGTGAGAAAAATGGTGAGAATGGTTAGAATGCAGAATCTTGAGAGAGAAAAAATGGTGAGTGTGAACCCCCACAATGGTGGTAATTCCCACATAAATATACACGCCTCCTCATTGACACTTGTCTCTCCAAGAGCTCATTATTCTCCACTTAGAGTTTGTTTCCCCCCAAAGGAACTTAGGATAACTGGGTTTATTTCCCAACTTTAGAATTTTTCAGGAAACACATTATAATATTCCCTTGGGTTAATCCCTCAAGCTTAGCCCCTCTTTCCTAGACTCACAACCCCATCCCTTTCCCTACCCAGTGGAGCTTAGTCCCCCATAACGCTTTCTTTTTGGTCGGTCTACATGGATCGATGTTGTTATATTAATAATATGAATATTTACATGTACAAAACAGGCTCCTCGCCTTTAACATCTAGGCTCTCTAGCATAATAAACACATAAGCCTACCATCTTATAAATACTTGGCTCACCAGCCTACAAAACATGTTACATTCATAATTGCAACCAGGGCTCGGCCTTTAGGATATTACAATCCCCTCCCCTTATTTTTTCATTATCATCAATGCAACTCATTTACACAACATCAACAAGATTTTCAAAATCTTCAAAAGTATGTGGGTATTCTGCCCGCATAGCGTCTTCTTGCTCCCATGTTGTGTCCTTAGGACCGTACCAGGTCTACTAGACCTTTACAAGTCCTATGGATTGATTCTGGATCTACTTGATTTTTCGGTCTAGTATGCGCACCAGATGCACATGAAAATCACTTTCTTGCTCCACCTGAATCACATTCCAATTAATAACATGATTAGCATCATGTATATATTTCTTAAGAAATGAGACATGAAATACATTATGTATATACATAGATGTAGGAAATGCAAGCATATAAGCTATTGTACCAATCCTCTCTAGGTTTTCAAATGGCCTACACTATCTGGCAACTTGGAACAGTTTCCCAGCTTCAGGGAACTTCTGTTGGCTTTCACCTTCAACAAAACATGATCACCCACTTTAAATTCCTTGTCAGGATAGATTTTCTTCCTGTCTTTGGAAGCCTTCAAATTATCTTTAATCTTTATCATTTTCTCTTCCATTTCCTTGAGCAACTCTAGCCCAACCACTACCCTATCAGCTGGGTTGTCCCAACTTAGTTGGATGTTGCACTTTCTTCCATAAAGTGATTCAAACAGGCTCATCTTGAGTGATGCTTGATACCCATTGTTGTAGGAAAATTCTACCAAGTGTAGATAATCTTCCCATTTAGATGGTTTCTCCATCACATACATATTTATCATATCCTCTATCACTTGTTTCACCCTTTTTGTTTTCCCATCAGACTTAGGATGATAAGTTGTGTTGAAGTTCATATTTGTTATGAACCCTTTGAATAACCCCTTCCAAAACTTTGAGGGGAAATTTGGGTCTCTTTCAAATACAATTTTCTTGGGTATGCCATGTAAGTGTGCTACTTCCCTCATATAAATATCAACAACATTGGTTTCCTTGTGAGTAACCTTCATAGGAATGAAATGGGAAGCTTTAGTAATCTTGTACACCACCACCATGATTGCATCATGCTATTTTCTTGTTCTGGGAAATCCTATGATGAAATCCATTGTCACCACTTCCCACTTCCACTGAGGAATGGTTAATGGGTGTAGTAACCCAACTGGGTGTCTATGCTCATCCTTGACCCTTTGACAGTCTAAGAATTTAGCTATGTATTCAACAATCTCCCTCTTCATGCCTGGCCAATAATATTGGTTCTTGACTGTTGAAACTATTTTCTGATATCCAGGGTGCCCAACATAAGGCACATTATGCATATCGTTCATGATCATATTCTTTAATCCATGAGAACTATGTACATAAATTATGTTCATGTACAGGAGTATTCCATCAACTTCCAATCTATAATCTTCTATTTTCTGTAGCATCTTACCTTGTTGTAACTTTATTACCATTTCCATGTATTGTGTATCTACCTTTGCATCCCCCAAAATTCTGTCTTTAAGATAGGTTTGATAGATGCTTATGGTTGTATCATGTAGTTCATGCACTCTCATGATGAGTGCATCAACCACTTTGTTCTCCTTTCCTTCGATGTTCTTGATATCAAAGTCATATTCACAGAGGAATTATGACCATATGCTATGCCTGGAATTTAAAGTAGGTTGATCAAACAAATATTTCAGACCATTATAGTTTGTCCTCAAATCAAACCTCTTTCCCATGAGGTAGTGCCTCCACTTATTCAAAGCATGCACTATGTCTTCCAAATCCAAATCAGAAGTGGCATAGATCCTTTCATGCTCTTTCAATTTTCTAGACTCGAAACATATCACAAATCCATTCTAACTAAGGAATCCTCCCAGTCCTTCTTTGCATGCATCTGTGAAAACCAAGAATTCCTCATCTCGATCTACAATCTTCAGGATTGGACCATTGGTTAACAACTACTTCAATTGTTAGAAGCTCTTTTCACATTATTCTATCCATTGAAATTTTACCCCTTTTCTTTGCAAGGAAGTGATTGGGTGAGCAATCCTCGAAAATCCTGCAATGAATCTATTGTAGTACCCAGATAGACCCATGAAGGATCTGACTTTTGTCACATTCTTAGGTGTTTTCCACCCTTTAATGGACTCAATCATTTCAGGGTCCAATGTTATCCCTTCTTTAGATATGATATGCCCCAAATAGGGAATTATCTTTTGATAAAATAAGCACTTGCTCAATTTGGCATAAAACTGATTCTCTCTTAGTACTTGCAACACCATTCTCAAATGATGCTCATGCT
This sequence comes from Picea sitchensis, assembly GCA_010110895.2. Taxonomy (NCBI): domain Eukaryota; kingdom Viridiplantae; phylum Streptophyta; class Pinopsida; order Pinales; family Pinaceae; genus Picea; species Picea sitchensis. The sequence goes on from SNQJ01S0110147.1 coordinate 15,926, forward strand.
CTTTTTCTGACTTGGAATATACAATGATGTCATCCAAAAAGACAATGACAAACTTGTCTAAATATTCTCGAAAAACACCATTCATTAGGCACATGAAAATAATTGGCGCATTTGATAATCCAAACGACACCACTGTGAATTCATAACGACTATACCTTGTCTTGAAGGTGGTATTGTTGATGTATTCCTCTTTAATCCTTACTTGATGGTATCTTGACTTGAGATATATATCTGAAAATATCCTTTCATCCTTCAACTGATAGAAGAGATCATCAATCCTTGGTAGAGGATACTTGTTCTTTATAGTCACTTTGTTCAACTGTCTGAAATCGATGCACAATCTCAATGTCCCATATTTCTTCTTCATGAACAAGACTGGGGAACCCCAAGGTGACACACTTGGGCATATATACCCCTTATTCAGAATCTCTTCAAGATTCATTTGGAACTCCTTCAACTCTAGTGTACTCATTATGTAAGGAGCCTTTTATACTAGAGTTTCTTTGGGCATTAAATTTAAAGAGAAATAAATATCTCTCTTTGGGGGTAGTCCTGTTACCTCCTTGAACACATCTTCAAAATATTCTAGGACTACATGATCATCCAGATTTTGCACCTTATCCTTATATTATTCCTCCATATGGGATGAAAATATTTGGCAACCCTTCTTGTAACACTTCTTTAGTTTCATTGTTGATATTTCCTAGACAATAACTTCCCTGGGAATTCCTTGGACTTCTCCTTGATTTCCTTCCTCATCCAATCAAGTGAATGCCTTGTTGTGACAGTCTAATATGGCATGGTGTTGGTACAACCAATCCATACTAATTAGAAAATCATATGATCCCAAAGGAAATATGTTCAAATATGCCTTGGTACTTAGTCCATTCATGCCCACTGGACATGATTTAACTAACCCAACAACCTTTCTCTTAGGTCCTCTAGCTAGTTGCAACAACCAAGATTTCCCATGTTTTCTTCTTGGTAATTGAAATCTTTCCACTACCTTAGGATCTATAAAGCTATGACTAGCCCCTAAGTCTATTAAAATATTAAAGGCATGGTTATTGATCATACCTTATGTCAAAGTTTAAGCTATTATTAGGTTACTTTCAATTTACTAGATAACAATAGCATAAACAGGATCACTGAGAGAAACACAATCACAAGAGTACACAAGCATTTATCCTGGGAAACCCTCAAGGGGAAGAAAACCTAGCAAAACTTCCTTAATATAGATAGCCAATACAATTCCAAGATAATAAACTAGACAACAAAGAATATCCAACACTGATAAGCATGCACCTCTCTCTTCCTTCTTTCGGCAACCGGCAACTGCAGCTTCCTTCAAAACTTGCACACTAGATGAGTGAGCTGAGCGTGTGTTCAAATGAGGCACTGGCCTCTCTTATTTATACAATTCTGGCATGTGTGGAAGTGTCTCTTCACTGGTAGGGATTACTTCTTCATCTGGGTGGTTATAACCACCTTTAATATATTTTGGAGCCTCTTTAATATATTCTGGCCGACTTCTTATTTAGCCTATTACAATAAGGGTTTGACCAATCCGCAAAAGGGGATTTGGTCATTTACAATACCCGACATGATAAATCCACAAAATGGGATTGATCTAATCAATAATAAATATATTTTATCTTTATCCACGAAAGGGGATAAGAATATTCTTTGCAGTTACACAATATTTTAACACTCCCTCTTAACAAGAAGAATATTCTTTATCTTTTGATAGGTCACTGGATGTCGACATCAACTAGGTAGTAGCATCCACTGGATAACATCATCAACTGGGAAACATCATCAACTGGATAACAAAATCAAATGGATAACATCATCAACTAGGTAATCATCATTAACTGGATAACTGGAGGCATCCACTTGGTCATATGGCATCATGATCATTGACTTCCATATCTATAAATCATCAGAAGTTTTGTTCTCTTTATATTCACGCAGAAGATACTCTTTCTTTATTTCGTTTTCACGCAGAAGATATGTCTTTCGTATCTTCACATAGAAGATATTCTATGATTTTTTCCTTTCCTTTTATGTTCTCCCTTCTCTTGTAGTCATATATCTCACCCATCCACTAGGGAGGACTACTACCATAGCTTCACTCCTAGTCATCCCACATGATCTAGAGAAGCTAAGATGCTATCTTGGGCAAGACTAGACTCCCTTTCCATGATTCGTGCAGGATCACAACACAAACTTCAATAGCCAACTAACCATTCCACATGGTCAAGGTTTGTGTTGCAGG
>SNQJ01S0110147.1:18213-47278 GCA_010110895.2 Picea sitchensis
TTGTTATAGTTATCAAATATTTTTATCTTTTGAATGCTGACACTGACATAGCAACATGTCATGTTAATTTGGTTATGAGGTAATTACAAAAGAAATAAAAGAGAAAAACTTTTTATAGGAATGATGCTAGGAAAGATAGTCATGTATGAAACCAGGACATGGTTGGATATGGAAAAGTATGGACATAGAAAGGTTACGTGCCACACAAATACCCAATGAGCTTCCTACCTTTAAGTAAAAGATGGACTGCGGCCTTTTTGCTAACACTAATGAACACCACAAAATTGTATTATTGGTGTAGTGTTTGGGTCGAAAAGGAAGGAATCCAAGTAATTGAGAAGACAATGGGAAGTGTGTGGAGAATGTGTCAAGACATTGGCCAAATTTCCAATTTATGAATGGTGAGATACATGAATTAGATAAAGATCATTCTAAAAATCAATACAAACGTGCATTGTATAAATAGGCATTGAGAGTTTCACTCATGTCTAGCAAGTGGCAGAGTTGCACTCATACATGATAGAATTGTATACTTAAATGCATTTGCTGAATGCATTTTGTGAGTGCATGTATATATGTTTTTGAATGGAAATAATTATACTAACGACATAAATGTTGCTAACTCATGGAGATGAGAACATTTCAGGAACTATTAGACATTGCAACAGGAAAGTTGCAAGTGAGGTAGTCACAGGAATAATTACCACATAAAATTTTATGTTCAGAAAATTGAAATAATGAACTTACTATTATTAATTGCGAACAAGCATAGGCATGGAATGATGAGTCATTCTATCTAATAAATTGTTTGGTAATTGTGATTGGATTTCTAGGTGTAGGAAATTCTAAGATCACTGCATAAGGTTTTTGTACATATTGCAATTAAAATATGATGTACATGAAATAATGACAATGTGTTGGTGGTATGCAAGATAGAATCATTGCAGGAAAAATGGTATTCATCATGGTGCTTGCTGAAACAAAGAAGGCATAATGCATCCTACTACTGCAACAACATTGAAAAAAAAACAAAAATATTATGAAATAGAATTTCATATTTTGGGAAAAGTCGAAATCCTTATGAAATTAATTTGATTTCTAAAATGGAATTTTTTATAATGTTCTCTCATGATAACTGCATGTGTGTGATGCAAATGAGATAATCTTGATTAAAGTTGGAATGCTAGGAAACAACAACTAATGTTGAGGACACTAAAGCCCTATAATTGTAGAACCTTATTTGGGTTCTGGTAATGTGTTATCTCTCTCCTCGTGTGTGAAATCCTTAGAAAGATGGATCGCTGAAGGAATGTGTAGAAGTGAAGGGATGCTTGAGCCTGGAAGGGTGAGTGTTGTTAGCGCTGTCATTTTTCTTTCCAATTTTAGAGTCAGTTTTAAAGTCACGTTATGACCCATGGGCCCGAACATGTGAAGTTAGGTACGTAACATCGTAATTTTGAAGTCAACAAGTGTCTTGTTGGCCCTTGGAAATGGGAGGGGATGTTAGATTCAAAACTTGTATAAGAGGTACAGGTATGTATTTTCCAAGAAGGTCGGGTCCTATTGAGAAACCAGTCTCTATGTGCCCTAGGTCGATTCAAGTGGTTAATAGAGGTCGCATCAGAAAGTACAACAATTATTATCAGTTCATTATGGAGGACGAGGGAATGAAAAATCATGAAGTTCGTATCATGCATGACTAAGAAACCTTATCACCTGTATCCTACATGCAGGGATTTTCCATAGAAAACCTGCAACTTGACTTAGAACATCTCATCGCTATGAATTTGATGTCCTCTAGCATGATTTCCTCTCCTGTATGATTTGTTATAAATATCGGATGCTCGACATTCTCTCCAGTCGTAGAACCAGACCTAAAATCTATTAATAATGTCCCTTGCAAGTCCAGTGTGGTCAGAACCTTCCCTCTTGTGCATTTGTTGGATACACTGCATGCAGAGTTCACCTTGGTCATGCCCTGGTGACCTCTTAGAGTGCAAGGAAAGGTGTGTGGAGTAACAAAACTATAAGGTTCGAGCCCCAAAGGGACTGGGATTCATTCTCACCTACGACATGCATTTACAACGACAAAAGGAAATATTCTTTTAACTGTAGAGAAGATAAAATCAAATCACAAAAAATATGAAACAGAGGGATTCACACAGGAAGGGAAGATAGTAAGAGCCCCCTCTCCCCAGAAACAAATTCCTCGGAGGAGGGGCAGGCCGAGAAAGAACCAGGAAATCATGGAAGCCCGAATTTCAGAAGAACCATGTGTCGTATTGATAGATGAAGAATGATGCATACATGCTATCTAGCTAGAACCTACTTGGGGATCGAGCCAAGAAGATAGGAGAAGAACAAGGAGAGAGGATATCACAGGAGAGAAGGAAAAAGTTCCATCTCAGTAATTGGAACAAGAAAAGCAGGGCATCGCTAAACTCTATCATGAAAACATGGAATTAAGGCATCATCTAGCGATAAAGGCTACAGAAAATTCCACAACGCAGGGTCGCGAAGGGAACGTGACATGGTTGAAAATGAATCTCAGAGAGGCGCAAGAAACCATTGTAAAAATGCGAGAAACATAGAGACTGATGGAATAAAGGCATGTGAAACATTCCATAGAATGCGAAATGAATGAGAAAGAATCCCGCGTAGCTCTCGCCAGCGTGCAGGAAAAAAACGTTTAGCTGGAACCCGTCTCTGCACCTGCTAAGGATGAGACAAATCTTGACAGTTTTGAATGAAAAATTTCTCTGAAGCATGCTACCATTTTGATAATGGCCACGAAGATCTAACAACTTCTTATTGTGCATATCTCTAAGCAAGTGATCACATCACATAAATTGAAGCCATTATTTACAGAAATTAAGCTCCTGACAGACACCTATTTGTTGGGACACCTTCTCAAAGAAACATAACGACACATATTTTCTCCATTCCAAAGCCTGACTGATGATCAGATCTCATGGCGAGATTGCGAACAGTCATAAGTAAAAAGGTGAGATTATTGTCTATTTTTGGAAAAGACTATGCGAAGAGTCTCCAGTTCATGTTTCTTAGTTTTCCTAGTTCTAAGGGTTAGCCGTTAGGAAATAGGGTATCCCAAGTGACACCCTAGTTTATATATTTCATCTTTTTGATGTAAGACAGGTTGGTTGTCAAATTTGGTAGAGGATAGCTATTGTATGTAATTTGAAGTTTTGACCAAAATTTAATGCAAAGGTCATGTGACTTGATGAAAAGATTCTAGTTGTAAAAGTTGGATGTATTGTGCTTTGTTCTTTTTGTATGTTCTTTCCTGTTATCTTTATTTCATGTATTTTCTATCTATTTCAGAACAAATTATCAAACCTGCGGATTCATTGTACAACACCCCTTGTTCGTTCCACTTAGACAAAATGTTTTCCTCTAAAGCTAACTCTGAATTCGTCCAAAGTAGTGCTCCTGAGTTACTTCCTATAATTTCTCCCGCCACACATTACGGTTTTACACTGAAGTTTGTTTCTTGCCTAGCCTTATACTATCGATTCCAGTCACTGAGTCATTTTTCCCATCTCTTCCTCATATCGATCTCATATCCCAAGTTTTACCTTCCTATGCCAATATAACCACAACCCGTTTTATCATAGGTGTTAAATATAACCATTGTTTTCAAAGTCATATCCTACGCGGAGACCGCGCCATTTCCAAGAGAGCCCTCTCCAGATATGAAAGGCTAGTTTTGGGTCTCAAAGTTGGTTGAAAACGTTACCTTCGTTGTCTATTTATCAACCAAACAGATTTACAGAGTGCTAACATTCTGGTGTCGTTGTTGGGGAACACAATTGAATAGATTTTCCCTGGGAGAACAACAACGTTGTAGTTTGACCCTTGAGGGTAACAGAGGGACAAACATCCATACTGGCTAAAATACTTACCCTGACGATTCCAATCCAAACAAACTAGTAGCCTCAAGTAGATCAGTTCAGGAAACCTGGCTCCAAAGAAGATTTATACCAGAGCGAATCCTAGCCTAAACTCCTCGGAGCCTGTGTATGACCTTGAGAAGATTCTACGCAAGGATAGAGAGAAAGCGTTAGACCCATTCTACTACCTGGATAGAAGCCTGTCCTTGCCCAAAGACAACGCGCAGAGAATTGGTGACCTTGAGTTTGATGCATTCTTTGAGCAAACATTGTTCCGGTTGAAGTCAGAGACCAGTTTGGAGGAGATTGTTTTCAACCCACCAAAATTCTGAGCCCTAGTATCAAATAATATCCCTCAGAATCTGAATCCTTCTAGGGCTATGGTCACTCAATTTTCTCCCCTCATCCTACATGCCCAATTGCATGACTTGTCTCAAAATTATAGCCAGAGGATCATGCTCTATGACGATGAGGGAAATGTTTCCACTTAGAGGCACCTGGATTGGTTTAATGATTTCATTGACCTGGATGAGGTGGACTACGTAGATGAAAAAATGAGTATGTTTGCATAAAGCCTCTCGGGAGATGTAAGAAAATGGTTCAAATCCATCCTACCCACAAGCATTCGGGACTTCGCCGCATTCGATATGTCATTCCTAGATAAATGGGGAGACAAGAAAAACCCTTTTCATCTGCTGACACAATACAATAACATGAATAAATCATTGGAAAAGAGGGTGCATGAATTATCGGCCCACTTTTTGAAGGTGTACAACTTGATCCCTGTAGAAGCCAAGCCACCCCCCAGTGTTGTCTAGTTGTCGTATGTTGATTACTTCGAAAATGATTTTGCTGTGTTGTTAAGAGATAGGAGATCAGTGAATCTAGATGTTATAATGAGAAATGTTGTCGAAGTCAAAGTAAACATGATGGCATCAGGAAAAATAAAACCAAGGTTCAACCGAGGCGAAAAGATACCCTAGGGAGATGCACAACCATCGACGTCACGGTTATCAGACGATAAATTCGACATGATGATGAAGTTCATGGAGAAGTTGATGGAGAGAATATCCATGGGAAATAGACCTGTTTCCCAAGAACAACGACCCACCTCCCAGAAATCAGAACCTCAGAAGAGGTCAAATCCCTCAGATGAGACAGAGGGAACAGAAAGTGAAAAGGGATCAAGGTGACCAACAAATGAGACCTCCTTTCAAGAATAGCTACACAGATGATTATTTTGACCAGACATTTGATGACTAGATGCATTGTTTCGATGACCAAAACCCGTGTGTGTTCCTGACGAAGAGTGAGCATGATCAGTATATGAGTAAGAACGAAGACTTTGTGCCAGAGGCAGACGATGATATGATACTCGAAACAAATGATGCGTCATATTGGGAGATGAAAGAGGTCAGGAAAGGATATCAAAATTCCATCATGCAGTTCCAGAAGAAGTATAACCTTCGGAGCAAGGACGTGCCTACCGAGTCACAACAAATGAACCCCATAAGGAATCCTTTGGTGGACACTCCTTCCACAATTTGAACAAGTTTAGATAGTGTATCCAAAGACATGACAAAGAGAGCTAAGTTGAAGGAGGAGGTCCCCAAGAAATCCCCGGAGACAGGTTGGGAGGTGAGTAGAAAAGAGGTAGAGAAAACTTGTCCCCCTTTCAATTTTGAACACAAAATGTCCAAAATAAAAATATTTGTCCCATTCAATGAAATTCTTAGAAAGGGAGAGTATCAGGAACAACTCATTAAAATATTGAAAATGGGGGGGACCCTCGATACTATGAATCTTCAAGATGATCACCCCACCATCCGTTTTGGTCCACGTGTTGAAGAGACAAGCGATATCAAAGACATCCCTCCTTTCTACATCAGTCTGAAGATCCATGACATGAACCTTCATAATGCCATGTTGTATTCTATCATGTCACACAACCTCATGTCGAAGGTTATCATGGATGAACTAGGTTTGGATGTCACCAAGCCATACAAAGACCTTTTCTCTTTTGATTCTAGGAAAGTCAAGTGTTTGGGTCTTATCAAGGACCTAGTTGTACAGTTGGCTCAAATCCCCGCTAAGAACATGGTCATGGAAGTGGTCTTTGCAGACATACCCCCAAAATTAGGCATGCTTCTCTCGAGGTCGTGGGCTTGGAAGTTGAAAAGCATGTTGCAGATGGATATGTCATATGTTAATATCCCTATTTTTGGCCATGACAGAAGGATGTAGAGAGAAGTTTTGTTGAAGTACATGGTAAGCATCAAGACGCAACCACATAATCATCCCATATACATCATCAACACCGAGGTGGGGTCTTCTATATTCTACAATGACCTGAATTTCTAAGAATAAGAGTCGACAACCATTGTAACAGTTGACGCGAAGACCGCGCGGGAAACAAAAGAATGCGCTGACCTAAAAGATCACATGGAAAACAGGGTGTGGAACATGAGTTTTGACGATGCATTCAGTAGAGAAGGAGACATGGCTAGAATATGGGTGATCCCCCCTGAAGCAAGCATGAATATGTTCTCATACAAGCTCGCATTTGAATGCACTAACAACATGGTCGATTATGAAGCACTAATCTTGGGCTTACAAGTTCTGAAAGAATTGGGCATGCAGAGGATAGAAGTGCATGGGGATTCTGAGTTGTTCATAAATCAGGTAAAGGGTGTATATCATACCAAACACCCTAGGATGAGAGCGTAAAGGAATTTGGATTTGGACCTCCTCGAAGGATTCTCAGAATATGACCTATCTTCTATCGCCAGAGAGTGAAATTAGATCGTTGATTCATTGGCCACCTCGGCTTCTGTTTTTAAGATCCCCATATTCGCAAACAAAAGGTATGAAATCGAGGTCAGGCACAGGTCGAGAGTGCTTGATAATATCAAACACTGGCAAGTGTTTGATGATGACAAACAGGTGGAAATATTCCTCCTTATGAGTGATGAGTTCGCTAATACAAACATTGATGAGGAATGTTGCGGCGACGAAGATGAGAACGTGGATGCGCATAGTAACGATGACCCTTTCTAAAACTAGATCGCGGGAAGGGACATAATAAAATTGAAAAATAATATTATTCCAAAGGGGTTGGTGCCACTGGAAAAACTGTTTGATGAGAATGATGTGGCTAGGAACCCCAAGATCACTACAAGCGAAGAAGATGTGGAAGACTGCAACATCGGGACTAAGGAGAACCCAAAGATGGTAAAATTATCCAAGACACTCAGTCCATAGGTCAAGCAGGACTATGTAAAAATCATGAAATACTTCCTAGACATCTTCGCATGGAGCTACGATGACCTGAAAGTGTATGACACGAAAGTGATCCAACATGTTATCCCTCTCAAGGAAGATCAGAAACCTTTCAAACAAAAACTGAGACGAATAAATCCCATGTTACTGTCGCTAGTCGAGAAAGAGGTAAAAAATATTTTCGACACTAAAATCATTATTTCTTTGAGATCTCGAAATGGGTATCTAATTTGGTACCTGTAAGGAAGAAAAGAAACAAGATAAGACTGTGTGTGGACTTCTGAAATTTAAATAAAGTGTCTCTCAAGGACCACTATCCCCTTCCTAAAATGGACTACATCCTACAAAAGGTCGTGGGGTCCCAGAAAATGTCTATGCTAGACGAGTTCTTAGGATATAATCAGATCATGGTCCACCTGGACGACAAAGAGAAAACAACTTTCACAACTCCATGGGGAATGTTCATGTACACTAAGATGTCGTTCATCCTGATGAACGTTGGAGCCACTTTTTAGAGGGCCATGGACATCGCGTTTGCTGATGAAATGGGAAAATTCATCGTGATTTATCTATACGACATCACTATGTATTCTACCTCCGAAAAACAACATTTCGAGCACCTGAAGAGAGTTTTCCAGAAGAGCATAAAATTTAGCATATTACTGAATCCAAAGAAGTCTCACTTCGCCGTAGAAGAAGGAAAGCTATTAGGGCACATCGTGTCCAAAGAGGGCATTAAGATAGAAACTAGAAGGGTTGAAGGGATCCTGAATATCGACACCCCACGCAGTAAAAAGGAGGTACAATATTTCCTGGGAAAGGTGAATTTTCTGAGGAGATTCATCCCAAACCTGGCGAAAATCATAAAACACATAACTTGCATGCTCAGGAAGGGAAATGAGATCAAATGGAACCTAAAGTCCAAGAAGTCTTTTGAGGATATCAAAGTAGTGCTGACATAATCTCCTGTACTAGCTAGCCCATATTTTACAAAAGATTTCCTCCTGTTTTCATTAGCCTCAAAACACACTATTGTCATCATGTTGCTACAGAAAGACGAACAAGATTTTGAAAAACTCATAGCCTATTTCAATCAGACACTGGATGACACTCCATTAAGGTATGACATCATGGAAAAGTAGGTGTATGCCTTAGTAAAAGATTTGAAATAATTCAGGACATACATACTGCACTCCCATGTTATCACTTCTGTACCCAACAATTCAGTAAAGGATATTCTAACTCAACCTGACCCGGAAGGAAGGAGAGGCAAGTGGATAGCGGCCATGTTATAATACGACCTTGAAATGAAGCCTACAAAGCTAATAAAATGTCAGGGTCTCGCAAAGTTGATGGCGTTTCGACTATGACGTTGTAGGAATGAATTTCATTGTTGATCTGTTAGAATTCCCCCAAGAAGAAAAAATTGCGCAAGCGCCTCAACAATTCATCGACTCACCATAGTACGTGGACATCATATATGTGCTGAAGAATATCCAAGCTGCTCTGAGCATGAGTAAGACTAAGGCCAGATTTATCAAGCTTAAAGTGGTTAAGTTCTGTATCCTGAATAACTCACTCTACTGGAAAGATTCTGGGGGAATATTGTTGAGCTGTTTACTGGAAGATGACGCGAAGCGGGCCATACAAGAATTTCACAAAGGAGACTGTGGAGGACACCACTATTGGAAAACCACCGTGCACAAAATCCTTAGGGTAGGCTATTAATAGCCTACAATTTTTGCTGACGTATATAAGGAGTTCTCCAGTTGCCACAAATGTCATATTTTCGACGGAAGAAGAAAACTGCAGCCCTTGCCGCTGAAGCCGATCTCATTCGAAGAACCTTTTATGCAGTGGGGTATAGATTTCATAAGGGAGATAAACCTTCCATCCTCTACACAACACAAGTGGATACTCATGGCCACCAACTATTTCAAGAAATGAATAGAGGGGATCCCCACGAAACAAGCTACCGATGCAGTCATTATACAATTCCCGTAGACTAACATTTTGTTGAGGTTTGGGTGTCTCGTTAAGATTGTTATAGATAATGCAGTCGCATTCAAGTCTAAGAGGATGGATAATTTTTTCTAGGATTATAACATAACCCTGTGGCATTCCACAATGTACTATCCACAAGGAAACACATTAGCAAAATCCTTAAATAAGAGCCTAAATATGATTATTAAAATACTCCTTTAAGAAAATAAGAGAGCCTGGCATAAAAATATTATCTACGTATTGTGGGTAGACCGGGTCACCACCAAGAAATCTATATCAAAGTCGCCTTTCCAGATCATTTACTGAGCGAAAATAATTTTTCCTACTTCACTGGGACCACCTGTCAGGGAGTTGTTGCAAGAACAGGAGGCCGAGCCAAATGTTGCACAGAGGAGGATTAATCAACTAATTCACACACAACAGCAAAGGGAGAAGGTGTATAATTGGTCACAACTCCATCATGAAAAGATAAAGAAAGCCTTCGATAAGCATTCTAAACCAGATGATTTCCGGTTGGGTGACATAGTTTTGAGATGGGACACAAGAAATGAATGTAAAGGGAAGCATGCAAAGTTCGACCAAATTTGGATGGGTTCATTCAAAATATGCAATCATAGCGGAAAAAATGCTTATTTTCTAGAAGGATTAGATGGAGAAAGTTTTGATTCGGACCCTGCAAATGGTAGGTTCCTAAAACATTACCTGATGGAATAAAATCCATTTAAGTCATTTGTCATTGTAAATAGTCATTTTATTTTGTGTCAAGTCTGTAGGTCAATAGAAAATTGAAGCCCGAAGTGAAGGCCCTAAGTTTATGCTAAAGTCTTAGAAGCCACGTCAATAGTTTTAGTTTTTTTTTCCCAGTGTCTAGAGGTCAAATAAATCCCAATGGTCAAGCACCTGGTCTACTATTATTTTCTACCTCACAGGGAGGATAACATCTCCATTGGAGCTAGATGTTAGCGCCGCCATTTTTCTTTCCAAATTTAGAGTCAGTTTTAAAGTCAGGTTACGACCCATGTGCCTGAACATGTGAAGTCAGGTACGTAACACCATGAGTTTGAAGTGAACAAGTTTCTAGTTGGCCCTCAGAAATGGGAGGGTATGTCATATTTGAAACTTTTATAAGAGGTACGAGTATGTCTTTTCCAAGAAAGTCGAGTCTTGTTGAGAAACCAGTCTCTACATGTTCTAGGTCAAGTCAAGTGGTTAATAGAGGTTGCCTCGGCAAGTACAATAGTTATTATCAATTCATCATGGAGGCTGAGTGAATGAAAAATCACGATGTTCGTATTACGCATGACTAGTAAACCTTATCACCTGTATCCTACATGCGGGGATTTTCCATGGAAAACCTGCAACTTGACTTAGTACATCTCGTCGCCATGTATTCGTTGTTCGCCAGCATGATTTCCTCTCCTATAATTTTTTTTATAAATCTCGGATGATCGACATTATTTCCAGTCGTAGAAATAGGCCTAGACTCTATTCATAATTTCCCTTACAAGTCCAGTGTGACCAGAACCTTCCCTCCTGTGTGTTTGTTGGATACATTTCACGCAGAGTTCACCTTGGTTTCTCCATGGTGACCTCTCAGAGCGCAAGGAAAGGCATGCATAGTAACAAAACTATAAGTTTCGAGCCCCAAAGGGACTGGGATTCATTCTCACTTGTGGCAGGCATTCCCAAAGACATAAAAGGAACTATTATTTTACTGGGAAAGAAGAATAGATCAAATCACGGAAAATCTAAAAAGGAGGGAATCACATAGGAAGGGAAGACAGTAAGAGCCCCCTCTCCCCAGAAAAAAATTCTTTGGAGGAGGTGTAGGCCGAGAAGGAAGCAGGAAATCATGGAAGCTCTAATTTCATAAGAACCATGCGTCATATTGATAGTTGAAGAACGACTCAAACGTGCCATCTGGCTAGAACCTGCTGGGGGATCGAGTTGTGAAGACAAGAGAAGAAAAAGGAGAGTGGATATCGCAGGAGAGAATGACCAAGTTCCATCTCAGCAATTGGAACAAGGAAATATGGCCATCACCAAAATCTATCAGGAAAACATGGAATTAAGGTGACAACTAGCGACAAAGACTATGGAAGTGTCTGTAACACAGGGCCCCAAAGGGAACATGGCATGGTCTAAAAGGAAGCTCAGAGAGGCACAAGACACCATTGTACAACTGCAAGAAACACAGAGACTGATGGAGGAAATGCATGTGAAATATTTCATAGAATATGAAACGATCGAGAAAGAATCCCACGTAGCTCTCACCAACACGCAGGAAAAACAAGTTTAGCTGGTACCTATCTCTGCACCCGCTAAGGATGAGACAAATATTGGTAGTTTTGAATGATACGTTTCTCTGAAGCATGCTACCATTTTGATAACGACCACGATGATCTAACAATTTCTTATTGTGCACAACTCTCAACAAATGATCACATCACAGAAATCAAAGTCGTCATTTACAGACAACAAGCTCCTGACAGACACCTATTCATCGGGACACCTGCTCAAAGAAACACAATGACACATCTTTTCTCCATGCCAAAGACTGAACGATGATCAAATCCTGTGGTGAGACTGTGAAAAGTCAGAAGTAAAAAGGCATGATTATTGTCTATTTTTGGAAAACACTATGCAAAGATTCTCCAACGCATGTTGCTCAGTTTTCCTAGTTATAAGGGTTGGCAATTAGGAAACAGGGTAGCCCAAGCAACACCCTTGTTTATATATTTAATATTTTCGATGTAATCTAGTTTGGTTGGAAAATTTGGTAGATGATAGCTATTGTATGTAATCTGAATTTTTGATCGGAATTTAATGTAAAGGTCCTGTGACTTGATGAAAAGATTCTAGTTGTAACAGTTGGATGTATTGTGCTTCTTTCTTTGCATATGCTCTTTCTTTTTATATTTATTTCATATCTTTTTCTGTCTATTTTGGAACGAATTATCGAACATGTGGATTCGCTGTAAATTGCCCCTTGTTCGCACCACTTATATAAAATAATTTCCTCTAAATCTAACTCTGAATTCGTCCACAGTGGCGCTCTGGAGTTACTTCCTATAATTTCTCCTGCCACACATTACGGTTTTACACTAAAGGTTTCTGCTTGCCTAGCCTTATCCTCTCCTGAGTCTAGTCACTGAGTCATTTGTCCCATCTCGTCTCTCTTCCTCAGATTGACCCCATAGCCCAAGTTTTACCTTCCCGCACCAATATAACTAGAACCCATTTTATCATAGGTGTTAAATCTAGCCATTGTTTTCAAATTCATATACTATGCGGAGACTGTACCATTTCCGAGAGAGCCCTCTCCAGATCCAAAAGGCTAGTTTCAGGTCTCAAGGTTGGTTGAAAAAGTTACCTTCATCGTCTGTTTATCAGCCAAACAGATTTATGGAGTGCTAACAAGTGAAACAAGGAGGGGGAAATCCAAGGATTCTTATGGCATGGTAGCTTCCATAAGGAGGGTGTGTCAAATAGAACAATGAGATAAATTATTCTCAGAAGCATCTCTATGGAATAGAGCGATTAATTTCCAGTTGTAGTATGAATACTAGAATTGGTGATGGAAAGTAGAGCTCCAGATGGATATCAAGCTTCCAATAGCTAAATATTAGAGATTTTTAAATAATTTGAATGGTACATGGTATGTAATGCACCGAGTACAATGCATAAATAACAGAAGGGGATTGTAATACCCCTAGGCCGAACCCCAACTGTAAATGTAAGTGCAAATGTACTTAAGATGGTGAGTTGTTTGATATCATTTTTGTATGCACCTTCCATGGTATAGTGCACACATGTACTGTGCACTAAAATGATGAAGTGTGCACATTCCAGGATATCGTGCGCAACAAATTTAAGTGCACATGATTTTGATGCCAGAAAGCCTTTGTGTATATGTTGTGTTTTATCGGTTGGTGAGATAGTTATTATAAGATAGGAGGCTTATGTGTGGAATTAGGCCAAAGAGCCTAGATGCTAAAGGCTAGTGAGCCTATTTTTGTATATGTCTTATCATTAATATAATACATCGTTGTGTGTAGACTGACCATGATAAAACAGTATGGGGGGATAAAATCCACTAGTTAGGGAAAGGAGGGGGTTAAAAGTTAAGGATAAGGGGCTAAGCTAGGGAGCTTAAGCCAAAAAGGAATATTATATTAATATTACTTAAAGTATAAAGTTTGGATAATTATTTTATCCTAAGTTATAAGGATGGGAACAAGTGGACAAACGTAGCTATGAACGTGACAATTGTAAAGGTGGGAACATGCATACATATAGCTTGGACTTAGTTCATTTTCTCAGGCATTCATTCATTCATTCCATGATCATTTCACCCACTCATTAAGTTATCCTTGTTACCTTCATGTACCTGTATATGTACCTGGTTAGATTAGGAGTTGAATGGAAGAACAAGGTTGTCAGGCCCGTGGGAGATTGAAGAGGTGGGTTGTCAGGCGTGTGAGCAATTTCTCTCTAGGTGAGAGAATTACTGGGAATTGATTTTTGGAAGGTGCCAAACTACAACTACAAGTCTCTGAGACTTCATGTTTGGCCTGTTACTGAAGCACTAGAAAGGAAGTGAGGAATCCAAAGGACTATTGAGCAGAGAAGGGGCACACTTCCTGGGGTGGGATAAGCATGTGGGAAATGAGAGATTGTAGGCTGTTATTTTGAGTTGGCACCTGTGACAGAGTCTTTCATGTTGTATGAGATACATCAACCTGGTTAGAAATCCCTTTACCCGGGTGGATTTTAGTCCCAACTCGGGGGTGACCCACTGATGAGAGTGATGAGCAGTATGGTCTAAGGCTGGGAGGTTTGTAATATCCCCAAGTATAACCCCAACAACAAATGTAATAATGTAATTAAGCTGGTGATTTGTTTTATACCTTTTGTCTTGCATTTCCATGGTGTAGTGTGCGCATGTACTACGTAGTAAAAATGAGGATGTTGCACATTCCAGACACCGCGCACAACATCTTAAGTGCGCGCAATTGTGAGGCCATCGAGCCTTTGTGTATATAATATGTTTTATAGGCTGGTGAGACAATTATTATAAGCTAGGATGCTTATGTTTTGATTAGGCCGAAGATCCTATATGTTAAAGGTCAGTGCACCTATTTTTGTACATGACTCATATTTAATATAAAATACATCGTTGCATGCAAACCGACCATGATAAAAGAGATGGGGGACTAAACGCCACTAGTTAGGGAGAGGGTAGGGATAATTTAAGGAAAGGGGTTGAGATAGGGAGCTTGAGACAAAAAGGAATATTATATTCATATTTCTTTTTATCATAAAGTATGGATAATTATTTTATCCTAAGTTCTAAAGTTGCGGACAAGTGGGCCAAAGTAGCTCCCAACAGGATAAGTGTCAAGTTGGGGACATGCATACTTATTGTGGGGATGTATCTCATTTCGAGGGTTCCCCATCATTGGGACAATCATCTTTTCCATCATTCCTTCCATCATTCAACCGGGGGGGATGTCATGACCAATTTTCACTCACGCAGTCAGTTATCCTACATACTTTCTGTCACTATATCCGAGCTTGTATCCATGTCCATATGTCTTGTGTAGCTAGTTAGATGGGGAGATGGACTGAAGAAGCAGGTTTTCAGGCCCGTGGGATATTAAAGAGGTGGATTGTCAAGCCTATGAGTAATTTCTCTCTGGGCGAGATAATTTCTGGGAGGTGACTTCCTGAAGGTGCTAAACTACAACTACAGGGCTCTGAGACTTCCTGTCTGGCCTGTTGTTGAAGCCCTGGAAGGGAAGTGGGGAAGCCGAGGGAATGTTGAGAAAATAAGGGGCACACTTCCTCGGGTGGGACAGGCATGTGGGGAATGAGGGACTGTAGGATGTTAGTTTGAGTAGGCACCTGTGATGGAGCCTTTCCAGTTTTCCATGATCCATTAACCTAGATAGGAACCCTTTATCCTGGTGGAGTTTAGTCCCAGCTCGGGGGTGACTCACTGTTGAGAGTGATGAACAGTGTGGTGTAAGGCTGGGAGGTTCGTGGAAGGTTTTCACACAGTTGGTGATATTCTTACCAAGATAAGTGTCAACTATGTGATAAATTTACATGCTACATTATTATTTTCGTGCTTAGTTTTATGGATTTATCCTGTGTATGATTTATAATTGTGTTTATATTTTATGGATATTTCCTGTATATGTTGCATGTATACGGTTACTATTATTTCAGTATGAATTTGTGCATTTATAGATGTATTTGTATGTTACATTTTATATATAAAGCTTCCATAAGAGTTCTGTGTGCATATGTTTTAATTGCATGCAGATAGAAAATTTATGTAGCATAGCTCAGTTAGATGTGGAGTATGTTACAACATGTTCCGCATAGAGAATGGTTGTGTTCTCTGGTATAGAGTGAACCGACATGTATGGTCGGGGACATTACAAAACGGTTTCAGAGCTAAGTATAACATCTGAGTAGTGGCATTTCCCGGCCTGTGGTTGGCTCGGGATGTTACAAATTGGTATCGGAGCTTCAGTTTTCAACATTTATCCTGAATGGGCCAAGAAAGTTGAGTTGAAGCAAAATTTCATAGAGGTTTTATTTCGAAGTGGCCAAATTTCAAGTTGCAGAGTGCCTAGCTACAATATGGTACTGAAACTGGGAAAAAAGCCCCAATTTCGGTTGGTGAATTCATGGGGAAGTGGAGATATTCGGCCAAGTGGTGAGATATTATTGTTTAATATATGTTCTAGAAAATTCAAACCTGTAATTGGTCAAATTTGAAGTTATTGTGAAGCTGTGACAGTTGGAGAGAGATTAGTAAATAAAATTCTCAATTCGGGAATTAATTTCGGGGAAATTCGTTCCAGAAATATCAACCCACAACAATATGTTGTTACAGAGGTTGAGATGATGTTAACGTGGTGAAATTGAATGAATTTCATAGTTCCAGAATGTTTATGGTGAGTTAGGAAAAATCCCCAATTTTTGTAGCGGAATTCATGAGGAATCGATGCACATAAAGATGAATGTACGCAGTTGGGCACACCAAAAATTCATGCAGGGAAGTGAAAATCTTGGGATAGGTAAAATTCGGCACTGCGACAAGGTATTGGCGTGCTGATGCATGCGTTAAATTTTTGTGTTGTGCGGAAAAATATGGTGTGAGGGTGCATGTGGAAAAATATTGGTGTGCTGGTGCACGCACTAAATTTAACATTGCGCGGTGTGCACACACATAGTAATGGTGCATGTGGTGTGCACAGTATTGCAAAACACAAAGGTGTTGGTTGGCTCATGCACAAAATGAGTATAAGTTTCCTCACAATAGTGTAATCAATGGTGCATGCATATTATTGTGCACGGTGGGGGCATATTGAACTTTGGCATGGTGCAATGCATAGAGAGAAATGCATGTGGAATATCAGTGCGCGATACAAAATTTGCACGCAATGGATATTGGTGCGCAACGCAAAGGTAGTATGTGAAAGTTATTAGCATGATGGAGAAGAAATGCTTAGTGGTTATAGGTGAGAGAAAGCATGATTTACCTTGTGATGTTGTTGTGCACGATAAATATGAGTATATCTATAGAAAACATTGGCTAGATTTGGTTTGTTTTGAGGGTTGTTGTTGAATGACTGGAGGAACGGGGATGACTTTTGGACTATGGAGTCTGGAATGAACGATGTATTATTGGAACATTGAACTATAAAGAGAAGTCTAATTAAGGCAATGAGTCTGAGTTTAATAGAAATTTTTCATGGTATTAACAGAAAACGAAACACACAACTGCATCAGAGCATTATTTAAAATGAATTCAGAGTTGGTTTGAGAAGAAATAAATATAGTTTAAATTGCTAATCCGAGAGAATATCAGAGATGCATTATGGGTTTTATATTCCTCTGATTCAGACAGATGAAAGTGAAATATAAGATTACAAGAAACACATACTATAAAAGAAAACAAGACGCTTATCACCACCAGTCAGAGTCTTTTCTTAAACATTCCAAAATCGGCTATTGCATTTATATATTCATTTTAATTCCAAAATTACAAAAAGTCTTCCTACTCAGAGGACAAGTTCCTTTTCCCCTTTTTATTCCTCGAGATAATATATATATATAGAGAGAGGAATTATTTGTATAATTTGAAATGCTCGGACCTCCACATATAGCTAAACAGAGAGGTAAGTTGCAAAAAGGGAATGATTTAAAATAACAGTTACAACCTCTGGGGCCCTTTTCCTTTGCTACCGGTTGTCCAAAATTCACCGAAATGTACTTAATTTTAATTTGAGGACTCATTTCATCTTAGCGATCTCCTCCTTTAAATAATCTAACTAGACCGGTTGATTCTCTCCAACACTTTCAGCCGTTTCAGCTCTGGTTTCCTTCTTCTACCAGTTGCTCCTTTTCTTCTTAGTAGCTCCCTTGTTGATGACTAGATCCCTCATAGTGAGATTCAACCTGAATTCCAATTGCGAGTCTGTAGCCGTCTCTTTGTGGAATTTAGTCGCTAGAATGTGTGCAAGTACCCCTTCCTCCTTACTCGTAGGAAAATCTACCACGTTGCCTGAATAACCAGTCTCACTAGATTTAGCGCTGTCCATGTACCTCAATTTTTGTGGACAACGAAATGCTTTTACAGAGATCAGAAGGTCGAGAAAATTCGGAGATTACTCCATTTATGGATAAGATGATACCTCCATACTTGAGAATTGGTAGTTATAGAATCCAAATCATGAATCACAGATAGGCTACGTACATGTAAGCTGGTTTTCCATGGTCAGCTAATCCATTTCAAATGATTAGATTTTGAGTTCGTTACAGGGCAGAATTCACCTGACATCAAATGACTGTGGAGTACCGAGCAAGTGAAAAGGGGTGATATAACTAGTATATAATAATAATAATAATAATAATAATAAGAAGAAGAAGAAGAAGAAGAAGAAGAAGAAGACGAAGAAGTACTTGAGGAAAGAGTGCTATGACAAAATATTTCAGAAGATGATCAAAGGACAATACTACAAAAGGTTAAGGTATGAATCTTAGCGCAGCCATACAATTTTTGGAGGCCACTAGAGGAAGTCCTCTCATGTTAGTCAAGTATTCAATGGAATCCAGACAAAGGAATATATCATGTAGTGAATGAGTTAGTGAAAGTGCATTCACTCCCAAAGAAACCAATATACAGATTAAGCAATACATGGGAGCCAAATCTATTATAAATCGAATTGACTACCTGAATGATAGTAATCAGATAAAGAAAGAGGCTTATTTCATATTGGGTAAGGAGTGCATCATATCCATGGATTAGCTATGAAATTATAATAATGCTTCCCTTATGTTTATCAGAGTTTGAAGTGGAAGAATGGTATGAATGGCATTATTTATGATATGGCATTATATATGATATGGTAGAATTGGATTATGCAAGGCAGGTTGAAATCAGATTGGTCAAGAAAAGGAAAGTAATAGACAGCCAACAAATCCAAGTATTGGTATGATCAGTTAAGGAAAGGATAAACCAAGTACCTCAAGAAGGAAATTGGTGTTAACTTCCCTAGGTTACTCAGAAAACATGACTAGAAATAGAATTAAGTCATGTAGGAGTTGGATCAAAGGGATCTGAAAAATAAATGGATGTTGAAGATCCAAAGTCTATAAGACAACAATATTGGAATCATAATCCATCCAAGTATGAGTTGGGATAGATGGATCCAGAAAATAAATAAAAGGTTGAAGCTTAATATCATTTTAGTATTTGGATGGAAAATAAAAAGCAACCAAGAGTATTTTGGCCAGAAAGTGCTCAGATTAGAAATATTCATGCACAATAATTACAATGAAGAGCACTTGAAGGTTCAGGAGTCCAGAAGAATGGAATACTTATGGATAAACAAGGAAATGTGATACAAGAAGAAAGAAGTTGTTGGAATTACTATAGCAACAAGTGTTTTAACCTTTGGTTGGGACAACCACAAAATGAAAACACTTGCATATTTGCAAATGTTGTTGATAATGTTGGTGCACATGGAAGGAACCAACATAAAGTTGGAATGTTGAATTATAAGGATGATAAGGAGGCATAAGAGCTTCTATTGTTATCAATTGATCAGGTAGCATTAAATTTGTTTAATGGCATCCATGCAGGTAAGTATCCCTCTTTTGGAAATTATGTTGTATAATTGCCAAAGGGAAATCCATGTAATAATTTCTCTAAATTGAATTTTATACTACGTTGTATGGTAATGTTTAAGTGCATTGACAGGATTAAGTTACCACTAGGTGTGGTAAATTCTAGAGGCCTGTTATATTTATCAAATCTTTTATCTTTTGAATGCACACATTGATATAGTAGCATGTCAGGTTAATTTGGTTATGAGACAATAAACAAAGAAAATAAAAGATAAGGGCTTGTTATAGGAATGATGCTAAGAAATCTAGTCATGTATGAGACCAGGACATGGTTGGATATGGAAAGGTATGGTTATAGAAAGGTTATGTGCCACACAAATACCCAATGAGATTCCTACTTTAAATAAAATTTGGACTGCAACCTTTTTGCTAACACAAATAAACACTACAGAATTGTATTCTTGGTGTAGTGTTCAGGTCGAAAAGGAAGTCATACAAGTAATTGTGAAGACAATGGGAAGTGTGTGGAGATGTGTCAAGACATTGGCCATATTTCCAATTTATGGATGGTGAGATGNTCTAGAGGCCTGTTATATTTATCAAATCTTTTATCTTTTGAATGCACACATTGATATAGTAGCATGTCAGGTTAATTTGGTTATGAGACAATAAACAAAGAAAATAAAAGATAAGGGCTTGTTATAGGAATGATGCTAAGAAATCTAGTCATGTATGAGACCAGGACATGGTTGGATATGGAAAGGTATGGTTATAGAAAGGTTATGTGCCACACAAATACCCAATGAGATTCCTACTTTAAATAAAATTTGGACTGCAACCTTTTTGCTAACACAAATAAACACTACAGAATTGTATTCTTGGTGTAGTGTTCAGGTCGAAAAGGAAGTCATACAAGTAATTGTGAAGACAATGGGAAGTGTGTGGAGATGTGTCAAGACATTGGCCATATTTCCAATTTATGGATGGTGAGATGCATGACTTAGATAAATCTCATTCTGAAAATCAATGCAAGGGTGCATTGAATAAATAGGCATTGAGAGTTGCAGTCATGCCTGGTAAGTGGCAAAGTTGCACTCATACATGATGGAATTGTATACTTAAATGCATTTTGTTGAATGCATTTTGTGAGTGAATGTATATATGTTTTTACATGGAAATAATTATACTAATGGTTGAAATGTTGCTAACTCGTGAAGTTGAGAACATTTCATGAATTGATAAACATTGCAACAAGGAAGTTGCAAGTGAGGTGGTCACAGGAATAGTGACTGCAGAAAATTTCTATTCAAAAAGTTGAAGAAATGAACTTACTGTTATTAATTATGAATATGCATATGAATAGAATGATAAGTCATTCTATTTGTTGAATTTTTTGGTAATTGTGATTGAATTTCTAGGTGCAGATAATTCTAAGAATCATTGCATAAGGTGACATGCATGATCAATTATAATATACAAAAAATACTGACAATTTGTTGGTTGTATGCAATATAAATAGACTTTCATATTTGGGAAAAGTCAAATTCCTTATGAAATTAATTTGATTTATAAAATGAAATTTTTATAATGCTCTCTCATGATAATTGCATGTGTATGATGCAGAATGACATGATAATTATTAAAGTGGGAACTCTTGGAGCCACGGTGCTCTGAGAATTCCTGTCTGGCATGTACTGGAGCCCTGGAAAGGAAGATGAGTAGCCGAAGAGATGTTGGACAGTGAAGGTGCATACTACCTTTGGTTGTACAGGCATGTGGGGAAGACAGACCGTTGGTTGGAGTGTTGTTGAGGTTTGGTACCTTGGCCTAGACTATGTTGATATTGATTATGGGTCGTGGCTATCTTGGGAAACCATTGTCCTGATGGAGTCATATTCCATGCTTGGAAATGTTATGTTGTTGAGAGTTTATCAGCAGTGAGATATAAGGTTGGGTGGAACATCATGGATCTACATCCAGTTGTTTCTTCAATGAAGTTTATTTGAAGCATGTAATAAGGAACAATGAGCTGAATTATTTCCTGAAGTATCTCTATGGAATAGAGAAATTGACTTCAAGTTGCAGTATGAATACCAGAATTGGTGCTGGAAATTAGAGCACCAGAAGGATAACAAGATTTAAATAGCTAAAGTTTGGGGATTTTAAAGAATTTGAATGGTACATGGTATATAATGCACTGAGGATTTTTGGAAAAAAATTCATTATATATGTGTACATGATGCACTAAAAATAGTGCATAAATAAGGAGAGGGGATTGTAATATCCCCAAGTAGAACCCCAACAACAAATGTAATAATGTACTTAAGCTTGTGAGTTTTTTTATACCTTTTGGCTTGCATTTTCATGGTGTAGTGCATGCATGTACTGCACAGTAAAAATGAGGATGTTCCACATTCCAAACATCGTGCACAACATCTTAAGTGCACGCAATTGTGATGCTAGCGAGCCTTTGTGTATATGATATGTTTTATAGGCTAGTGAGCCAGTTATTATAAGCTAGGATTCTTATGTTTTGATTAGGCTGGAGAGCCTATATGTTAAAGGCCAGTGCACCTGTTTTTGTACATGACTCATATTTAATATAAAATATATTGTTGCACCCAGACCGACCATGATAAAAGAGATGGGGGACTAAACTCCACTAGCTAGGGCGAGGGTAGGGATAAGTTAAGGAAAGGGGTTGAGCTAGGGAGCTTGAGGCAAAAAGGAATATTATATTAATATTTCTTTTTATCATAAAGTATGGATAATTATTTTATCCTAAGTTCTAAAGTTGCAGACAAGTGGGCCAAAGTAGCTCCCAACAAGACAAGTGTCAATTTGGGGACATGCATACTTATTGTGGGGACTTAGCTCATTTCAAGGGTTCACCATCATTGGGAAGATCATCTTTTCCATCATTCCTTTGATCATTCATTCGGGGGGGATGTCATGACCAATTTTCACTCACGCAGTCAGTTATCCTCCATACTTTTTGTCACTATACCTGAGATTGTATCCATGGCCATATGTTTTTTGTAGATGGTTAGTTGGGGAGATGGACTGAAGAAGCGAGTTGTCAGGCCCATGTGATATTGAAGAGGTGGGTTGTCAGGACTGTGAGTAATTTCTCTCTGGGAGAGAGAATTTCTCGGAGGTGACTTCCTGAAGGTGCTAAACTACATCTACAGGGCTCTGAGACTTCCTGTCTAGCCTGTTGTTGAAGCCCTGGAAGGGAAGGGGTAGCCGAGGGACTGTTGAGCAGAGAAGGGGCACACTTCCTTGGGTGGGACAGGCATGTGGGGAATGAGGGACTGTAGGCTATTAGTTTGAGTAGGCACCTGTGATGGAGCATTTCCTATTTTCCATGAGCCATTAATATGGATAGGAACCCTTTACCCGGGTGGAGTTTAGTCCCAGCTCGGGGGTGACTCACTGTTGAGAGTGATGAACAATGTGGTCTAAGGCTGGGAGGTTCGTGGAAGGTTTGCACGTAGTTTGTGATATTGTTACCAGGATAAGTGTCAAACGTGTCATAAATTTACATGCTACATTATTATTTCCATTCTTAGTTTTACGAATTTATCCTGTGTATGATTTATAACTGTGTTTATATTTTATGGATATTTCCTGTATATGTTGCATGTATACGGTTACTATTATTTCACTATGAATTCATGCATTTACAGATGTATTTGTATGTTACGTTTTATATATAAAGCTTCTGCAAGAGTTCTGTGTGCATATGTTTTAATTGCATGCAGATAGAAAATTTATGTAGCATAGCTCAGTTAGATGCGGAGTATGTTACAACATGTTCCGCATAGAGAACAGTTGTGTTCTCTGGTATAGCGTGAACCGACATGGATGGTCAGGGACGTTACAAAATGGTTTCAGAGCTAAGTATAGCATCTGAGTAGTGGAATTTCTCGGCCTGTGGTTGGTTGGGGATGTTACAAGGTTCGTGGAAGGTCTGCATGTAGTTGGTGATATTTTACCAAGACAAGTGTCAATTGTGTGTTAAATTACATGATGCATTATTATTTATGTGTTTCTTTTTATGGGTTTTTCATGTGTGGGGTTTATACCTGTCTTTATATTTATGGGTATTTCATGTATATGATGCATGTATACGTTTACAATTATTTACGTATGAATATGTGAATTTAAAGAATGTATTTATCTATTTTAAGTTTTATGTATAAAGTTCCGCAAGAGTTTATGTGTGTATATGTTTTAATTTTGTATACAGTCTGAAAGCATTATGTGACATAGCCCAGTTGGATGTTGGGGATGTTACAATATGGTATCAGAGCATGAAATATTTTTGGTGGCATGACCCAACCTGGGTGACCGGGTATGTTATATTTCTCCTCACATCTTTAGCTTCTTTACAATTTTATTTACTCTAAAATTATCTTTCTCTCTATATATATCTATCTCTCTTCGGCCCCTAGGCACGTGAAACCCTTTACATATTTATGCATTATAATCAGGGCCTTTTGACACCTCATTGTGAGTTGGATACAACTCATGCTCGGCTGGATACAACTAATTATGAGCTGGATACGATTCATGCTGGATTCGTTTTCTCGCATTTTGTGCTAGATGTTCTTTCTTATCCCCCATATTCTCCTCTTTCCTCTCTCTTATTTCTTGATCTTCTTGATCTTCCTCATCTTCTTCATCTTATGTATCTTCTCATCTTTTTTGTATTCTTCTTCCTTCACCTTTCCTCCACCTTTTCCCTATACCTCATTTATTCCCACTGTTCCATCCAAAAAAATACCTACCCAACAGGCCCCCAACACTCACCTATGGCTCGTCCAGAGCCACTAAGGCCTGTTCTGTTGTGCTCCACCATGCCTCAAAAAATTTCTAGAAGGTGTCGTTCGCTGCCTATATTGTTGTTGTTAGTTCGTCTTCCTTGTTCAATATTTCCTCCATTGTCTCCATGGTCAATCTAGTAAGTTTGGCCTTGGTGTATTGCATCGCTAGTGCCATAGTGCTTTGTGTGGTAGCTAGTTCTTCTAGTATCCTAAGGGATGCATCCTGTAGTGGTTGTAATTTATGTGTGTTCTTCCTATGTTCTTCCTTCATCTATTCCATTGCACTAAAAAAATTCCTATTAGCCAGGATTCTATTATTCTTTCTACTATTGGTAGAGTATTTATGCACTCATTATCTTGATGTTCTTGTTCCTGTGGTGCAAAGTGGTAATGCGCGAAAAATATTGGCACGCGTGTCTGCGCACTTAAATTTGGCGCTTCACAGTGCATAGTGGTAATGCACTAAAAATATTGGCGCACGGGTGTGTGCAGTTAAATTTGGCATTGCATGGTGCAAAGTGGTAATGCGCGGAAAATATTGGTGTGCGTGTCTGCACACTTAAATTTGGTGTTGTGCGGTGCAAAGAGGTAATGCACGAAAAATATTGGCACGTGGGTCTGTGCACTTAAATTTTGTGTTGCATGGTGCAAAGTGGTAATGCGCAAAAAAATAATAGGGCGCGGATGTGCGCACTAAATTTAGCATTTCATAGTGCAGATTGAGTGGCACATGCATAATATTGGCATGCACAGTGGGATTGCACATAATAATGGAACATGTGGTGTGCATAGTTGTTATATGCAGGCCAAATCAGAAAGAAAGGATATTTTTGGAGGAGAAGCATGCAAGAGGAAAACAACAGCTGGAAGGAAAAGATGTACATGCAAGAGAGACAGACGAAGTGAAAATGCATGGAATACCTAACGATGCTAGGGTTAGGGTTTTTTTAATGCATTCTAATGGATGGTGAGCCGAGGATAGAAATAAGTAGTACTTAGTTAATGTAAAAGAAGACATCGAGGGGAGAGGGGACTGACACATAGGGAAAAAGAGAGGAAGAGTATTGTAAGAATTGTATGAACCATTAAGCTGGTGAGCTAAGGAAGGAGTGAGTGAATCCTTTCCCGAGGGTTAGATCGTAGGCTAAGGAGCCTATAGTCAGCCTCGCAGGGATCGAGGAGCCCAGGGGAAAGAGGGAGAACTAATATTGTAACCATGTGCAGTGTGAGATATTTTCAAAATATAATAAAATCTTGAGAGCCATATCTTTGTGGATGTATCCCAAGAGGGGGTGAACCACGGTAACACTGCGTTATGTGAATGAATGAATGCATTTTTGTGTCTGATTAGTTGATGAATGTTAAATGAATGAAGTAACTAAGTATATCTAGTATTCTACATCCATGCATAGAATGAATGTTATAATTAGATGTTAGATGGAATGAATAAAGTTTATGGCACACAACCACAGATCTCGCTCATTCTTAGGTTGCAAACACCTGAGTATTTCAGCCACCCATAGAGCTATCTCGGGTGATATTGCATAGTACACTCCGTGTGTTGCATTTCCTTTTGGGCTACCAGAGGGGACAATAGTCTTTAAGGGATTTTGTTGGGAAGATTCCTAGTTCTGAACCAGGTTGAATCTGTGATGGTCAATTACAATCAGAGCACTCGATAAGGAATCATCAAGACCAATATAAGAAGAGTAGATAAAGGTAAAAACCAACAAATGGTTTTGTTTCTAGTTCATTGGAATAAAATGGGATTGAGCATATGAGATCTGTTGAAGAAGCGTCAAAACAATGTGGGATCGGATGACAAGAAGGTGAAAGAATACGAATATAAAAGGGGATTTTGAGACTATGGAATCCCATGAACGTAGATATAAAGAGTTGGTTGAATAAAAAGGAGTTAGAGTTTGCATAGAAACATAACAGAAACCCAATGTTAACATCGTGCAAATATCTAGACAAATACGTATTCACCGAATTGCATGAAGTATTTTTCTGTGATTTCCCACACATATTGTAGGAGTGGATAAAGATATTGAAATAAAACCATCCTATGAATCCGATCATACAACTAGAGTAGAATCTGGAAGAGATCGTGCAACTACAATGAGTTGATAATAATTTTAAGCACGCGGTAGATTTATGGCTAGACAACATTGTTGTTGGATTTATCACAGAGTTTGCAGTAGATACATCAAAGTCCTACAACACAGCTAAAAAAGAGTTATTGAAGGGACCTTGAGGTAGGCACATCATATCATTATATACTTCCATTAAGATATTACTATATAACAAAAGTGTAATGACGATGGAGTCAGACAACTAAAATTCCTTGCGTGCATGGGGGAAGGGGGGAAGTACTCACAAGAAAAGGATAAATGGAAGGAGAAGGGGATAAAGGAAAGAAGGAGGATGCCTTGGAACCAATTATGATGGATGAAGACAAGATCAAGTGGATCATGGTGACAGATGGAAAGAATCATAGTGGATTACCCTACCAATATAAGGTTAACACCAAGAACAAAGTCGTAGCCGTGAGTGAAGGCTTGGAAAGTGATGAAGAGGAGGTAGAGGATCTTTGGGCTGTGGAGAAGATTGAGTAAATCATGTGCACGACATATGAGAGGAAGATGAGAGGTCCAAGAGAATTAATAGAAGACAACACTCCTATCCATATCAATGTCAGTGTGGAACCCATAAACCCATGTGTGACTAACATACCAAGAAGAAAGCCACTGTTTAGACAACCGAATTGTGGGAGAAGGAAGAAAAAAAGAAATACATATACACAAGGAACACCAACTAGGGGAGTCTATTAAGGAAGCATTCATCTAGTATCTACACCATGAAGAGGTAGTAGTTCAACATTCAAGATGGCAGGACATGATCCAACCATTAGGTTACCAGAATTCAAAGGAGAAGTGTTGGAGGACCCAGAGTAGAACCTATTTATATGTGAAAATTTTTGGGAAGCAAAATAGATCATGAAAGAGGACACTAAACTTGCACAGTTAAATATCACGCTAAGAGATTTCACACTGGATTGGTATATGAGTTTAGTTGCATACATTCCGCAAGGGACAACTAGAAATATTGGAGATATCAAGAAGTTGTTGTTAAACGAGTTCCAGAAGCCAAGTTCAGAGGATCAATACATGAACGAAATGATAGATATCGGACAAAAACCCAGAGAATCTATATGGGAGATTGACCATAGATTCAAATGACTAAAGGGAAAGATAAAATATGTCATGACAGATATGAAACATAGGCATTTTTTCATCAATTCATTGTTACCACACTTGAAATATCCAATACGACAACAAAAGTTTTAGACGCAGGAAGAGGCTTTCTAGAAAACCCTGCAAATAGAAGAAAACCAATATCAGAAGACAGATCCAACCATCATGGAGCTGAAGGAGGATCTGAAGAACTTAACATTCCATCTAAACCAGAACAAGAACAGGGAAAAAACAGAATCCATTTGGTGTACCACATGTAGGAAAGAAGGACACCATAAGAACAAATGTCCGACATTTGTGCAGTACATGGCAGTAGGAATTCCAAATCCCTTACCAATAGGAGGACTATGGTGCAAGATTTGTAAGAAACAAGGTCATGATCCATACCACTTCCCAATGATGCAGAAGTACCAGACAGTACCAAAGAGCTTGTATTGCAACTTTTGCAAGTTACTAGGCCACAATGACAAAGATTGCAGAACCATGGACTTGATGAGGGAAATAACATCAGATGCATACAAGGTGTAGGAATAAATGATGACCATACAAGCCACACCTCATTTTAAGCAAGTACCAACCTCACACAACACTACATAACAACAATATAACATTGTGCAACAACCATACAACACTGTGCATCCACAATATAATACCATAAAACCACACTATAATACTGTGCAGTATAACCAGGTGCCTGAGTATAACACGTCGTGAGGAGATAGAGCTATATATAGAGGTGGATGAAGAGAAAGAGGAGGCTTTGGAAGAGGTAGAGGACCAGTGGTATGTCACAATTGTCAACAACCAGGACACTACACAAGAGAATGCCCACTTCCACCATCAACCTATATGTATTGTCACACATCAGATCATGACACAAAATAATGTCTGAAACTACATGAACTCAGTTGGCGAAGAATCACCTCATGTGCATATGACTTAGATACAATCTTATAAAATTGGCAGCGGAGGTTACATGAAGTCTCCACAAGAAGATGCGCAAGAATAGACCACACAGTAATATGGGTAGGTACAGAGATAAGGGAACCTCCCAGCTTCCATGAGGTGAATGACCTAGAAGCATTCTTAACATGGTACAAATATGGAGTGTTAGAAAATCATAGGCTCTTAGCCTTAGATATAGCACTCAAGAAAACACCTGCGAGATGGTGGGGTGAACACAAAGAAATAGTGAAATACCGATATCAATGTAAGCAGTTACTGCGCATTAGGTTTGGCGCAGAACAAGGAAGCAACCAACTTCATAAATATGATGGACATGGGGCACCAAAAAAACACTTGGAGAAGTGCAGAGTGCTATGGAAAATGAAACCAACGAAGGAATGGCCTCACCATTTCATTCACACATTAGAGGGCATCCTAGAAAACTGGTATACAGACTAGCAACTACGCAGAGGAACTACGAGATGGATAATATTACATCAGAACTTTACAGTCACTTTCTCATTTGAGCATGAGAAAACCAACATAGACACAGAACTTACAAAAATCAGAGGGGTGATATTCATTAAGGAACCAGAAGTTGAACTCATGACAGAGGAACAACAACAAAACATACAGACAGTGAAAGAACTATTATCATGCTACCATGTGCAAGAAGAAGCACCAGAGGAAG
>SNQJ01S0110147.1:47288-60815 GCA_010110895.2 Picea sitchensis
TATGCAGTACTTTGTCATGTATGTTCAGGGAGGTGTAGAAGGGAGGGGATGAATCATCTCTGCCTTCTACCATGGGACCTAGGACAACTGCAGGCCTTTCATCTTGGAGGTTTATGGAGTCTGTGAGGGGGTATGAGGCTTCGGACTTTAATAGCTCAGAGAAGCGTTTTTTGAATTCCCCATGCTTAATAAGCTCAGTAAGTGGCACAAGAATTCTTACTTTTTGAATTTCATGTTCAAAATTAAAAAAGGATGTAAGCTTTGGATTTTATCTAGTCTCGGGAACATGGCTATGGACAATGGGGGAGAAATATGGAGCCTTCTTACCTCTATTTTCTACTTCATCAACAGTTTTCTCTGTTCTGGTGGATGGCTCAGGAACGTCAGGTACTGCTGCTCTTTTGTCAGGCCTCAGATTGTATCTGCCTCGACCACCGCCAGCTTTGTCTCCTTTGCTTAATTCATTCAGTTGACCATCCATGAGAGACTCTTCATATGCTGATTGGGTCAGATGAGGGAAAAGGGGAGTGACTTCTACACTGTGGATTTCAGGCTCGGGCTCGTCTGCTTCCCTTTCTTCTTCATCAGCCACAAACTTGTTCTAGAAGGGAGCCTGAATTTTTTGGTCATCTTTCTCTCTTTCCTTCTCTCTGTCCATGGTTGGAGGAACAAAATTATTTGTTCTTCTGAAACCTCCTCTATTCTCAGTGGTCTGAGGGCCCTTATACATTTTTTTTCTTTCCACCTTCAATCTCTCCACCTCCTCTTTGCGGAGGTTCATAACTCGGGTCAGCTCATTTACTTGAGAGTGAGGTAGTGATGCGCCGGAAGTTGAGGCTTCTGACTTTTCTTTTCTTCTGTCTGTGTCGGCCTGGCTCCTCAGTCTGTCAGCTGCCAGTATGTTGGATTCCACCTCTACAGCTTCATCTTTCATCTGAGCCAAAGAGGTGGCTCTTCTTTCTCTTAACACGAGACATAAATCAGGGTCAAATGCACCAGCATAGGAAATTTGAGCAGAGGCCTCTGAGGGTTTAATCTCTGCAGGGATCTTGTTATACATTCTATTAAACCTTTTGGAGAAGTCTGAGATAGACTCTCCTTGCATCTTCCTCAGGGACCCAAACTCTGTCATATAATACATATAATCTTTTCTGTCTCCCCACTACCTCAGGAAAACATTATCCAAGGCCTCAATGCCAGTAATAGATCCAGGGGCCAATCCCCGGAACCATTTCCTCACCTCCCCATCAAGGCTCTGGACAAAGATTCTCATCCATAAATCTTCACTCTCAATATTCAGGTTGTCATCACAGCTGTAAAAGGCAGCTAGATGCTCTTCAGCAGTTACATCTCCCTCCCCACTGAACTTGGGCATGTATTTCAAATAGTCTCCAACAGGGAGAGGGTTCAAAGGCTGGGGTAGAATCAAAGGAGCATATCTGGCAGCAACTATGGCATCCATTATGTTCGGAGGGGGATTAACACCAGCCATAGGGATATTCGGTAGAGGAGAACTCGGAGGAGAAGGAGTGTGGACGGGAGATGTCAGAACAGATATTCTTGGAGGAGACAACGGAGGAAGAAGAGAAAAAACCAAGGGACCTGAGCGTGCAGACGCTTCTCTCTGTGCAGCAGTAACAGAAAAAGGAGGGGTGGTGAAATATTCATAAGTCAGGGGTCTGTGATAAGACAAGACCTCCAGGGAGGGGGGAGTGACAAGGATTTCTCTCTCTGATACCAGACCAGAAGGAGAAAACCCAGCAGGAACACTCCCGAAATTTAGAGAACGGGGGACTTCGGAAAAAGGACGACTAGGAAGCTGTGAATAAGAAAATGGAGTTTTCACAGAAGGGGAGGGTGTATTACCTGTTTCATCGATGGAAACTTCTTTTGCATCTCTCTTTCCCTTTCTGCGCACTGCTTCCGCATTAGCTTCTGGTGTAGCTAAAGGCAAATGTGGATTTGACCTCGTGTGTCTGCCTCTCGAAGCCACAGTTGGTAGTGCGGGTTCTCCTCAGTGGAGTCGTCACAATGGAGTCGCCAGGTGCACAGTAGCAATCTTCAAGTTCTGATATCTTATGCACCTTCAGAATCAGTTGATCTTTGTCATTCAATCCCGGGGAAAATATTCAACTTCGTCCCCGGCAACAGCGCCATAAATGTTGGCGGCGGAAGTCACTCCTGGATTGCTTGCAGGAGCAGAGCCCGACGCCCATTAGTTTAATGTCACGATTTGTTAAAGAGGGGTGATCAGATGGAAGGAAACTCAGAACAATATTATCTCAACTCAGAAACTAGGCCGGGCATGCATGACGAGTGAGGTCTTGATAAACTTCAAACAGTGGGTTGTAGTAAAAAGGGGGTGAGTAGGCGGAAGACTTTGCAAGAGGAAAGTGCGAGGGTCTATCACAGACATCAGGTGTGTAACAGACTGGAGGAGAAAGCATTCAAACACAAAGTCCCTTTATATTCAAACACAGGACACCAGAGAATACAAAAATGCCATGACAAATCCTTTATCATAACATAACTGCAACAATCCACGTGAATCATTCAACTGTGAACTCTCCAGCATAAGACGAAACAAGTATGAAAAAAGAAGAACTGTTTGTTATAAACCAAGAAGTCTCAAACACAGAGGCATAACCAGGAAACCAGAATGTTTGTTGAAACTTTACAGTCGGGAGCTTAGCTCTACCATCGATAGATACAAAAATGGCAAAAATGCCTACATATACTCTAAACAACAACAACAGCAGAACCAAGAAATGGCATTGAAGGCTTTGCGTCTGCATGGCTTCTGACAATACGGGGTTGTAATCTCTGAATGGTCGTGCAACTTATGGTAGACGCGATCGATCCCCTGATAGTTTATTCGGTGAATCGACGTGTCTTTAATTCAATGTAGGACTTCCCATTATGGCGGAGACGATGTCTAACCACCACCAACCGCTTCAATAACTGCTTCTTGGGATTGAAGATGACTAGGCCAACTCAGCATTTTGGGATATGGAAGACCTCTCGCGCTGCCACCTGGAATAACCGATGGGTTTGTAGGGTGGGTATGGAGGCCAACGCGGGAAGTGAGGTATAGCTATGGAATGATGGGGCCTCAATCGCAAGGACAAAGAAAAGAACGATGAGAGGTGAGAGAGGTGGCGGGGGGGATGACATAAGTCATTAGGGATATACGCAGAGACAACAGGTGAATAGACGTGGCAAGTTTTATGCAGTGAAAAGTTGACATGGAGGGAAAAGGATACACGATGAGTGATAAATGGATGATGAGACGAGGGAAACGCCATCTGGAAGTGTGAGAGAGAGGTGAATGGTGACACATGGCAGCAAGGGAAAGGCGGGCAGGAAGATGACATGATGGGAGGCGGGCCCATGCGGGTTAAAGACAGGGCAGCTGAGAAGGTCGGGGCCGTGCCTGAGCCGTTGATCTGGGCTCCTCAATCGTGGTCGTCGGAAACTGCATCTACGATTCCGGACCCCCCCCCTCTGCTTAAAGGTAGAAAGGCGGGGGGGTCTGGAATGGTCTTCATCGCCATTGATACAGGCGCGCTTATCTGGACCGTTGGAGAGGTGTGCCCCCGATTCCAGACCCCCCCCCCTGCTTAAAGGTCGGAAGGCAAGGGGGGTCCGGAATCCAATATGCGTCGTCGATCTGGGCGCGCAAACCTGGACCGCCCGGTCTTGCTTGCTGCTTACTACGGGCACATTGTCGCCTAAAACTTTGGGCAAGTGGGTTTTTACCCATTCTTTTGCGTTCTACCCCCCTATACAAGAAATATCGCTAACAGAGGGATTTACTGTCATACACCAAGACTAAGTCTCCTTCTTTAAAATCCTTTCTCTTGATATGTCTATCATGCCAAGATTTGTCTCTTTGTTTTTGTACTTCTTGGTGAAATCCTGCTAGAATCCTATCTTCCTCCATGATCATCAACTAATTTATTCTTTCCTATACTATGCCCTGCTCTGTCATGTTTGTAATTTCTGCTACACACAGACTAGGTACCAAAAATTCTAAGGGACGAATGCTTCTTGTCCATATACCAATATGAATGGTGTCTATCCTGTCAATTTTTTGAATGGGGTCCTATACACCCACAATACTGTTGGTATCTTCAAGTCCCAATCATCCCTATTAATGTTGAAGATCTTCGTTAGTGCATTTTCAAGGATTTTGTTAAAGGCTTCCACTGTTCCATTTTCTTGAGGATGATATGGTGTACTCTTTGATTCTAAAATTCAAACTCCTTAGTCATAGCCTTAATAGTGTTGTTGATGAAGTGATTTCCTTGGTCACTCATCAAAATCCTTGGGAAACAAAATCTAGTGATCACTTGCTCACACAAAAAGTGTGATGTTGTCTCTGTGCTGCAATATTTTACTGGTGTTTCTTCTGCCCATCTTGTCAGGTATTATGTTGCAGTGATAATGTACCTTGCTCCTGACCTTTTTTCTGGTGGGTTGATTGTTCCCACAAAATATATTTCCGATTTTTCGAATACTTGCAAAGTTATTTGTGGTCTGAGGGGAATCTCATCTCGTATATTGGGTTTACCAACTCTCTAACATACATCACATCTCTGGCAGTATTCCTTTGAATCCCTGTGAATTCTCGACAACCATAGTCTTGAGCACAATAGCTTGTGCACGATATCTTTTCCTGCATAATGTCCTCCTTGTATTCCCTCATGGGATTCTGCTAAAATCCTTGGTATTTCATTTTCTAACACACATCTTTTCAAGATGCTATCTACACCCATTTTGTATAAGTGTCCTACATCAACTGATTTTCTGCAACCCTGACTACCGAGTTTTTCTTCTACACAGTGTTGTATTCATGTGGTGTAGTCCTTGTACTCAAGTACTGGATGATGTCTGTGAAGTATTCATCGGCTATATGGACTGAAAATAACTGTGCGTCGGGAAAGTTGTCCTCTAGTTCATGGGTTCCTCCCTGTTAGTGATCCTTGACAGGTGATCAAGTCCTACATTCAACTTTCCTGGTTTGACTATCGCTTCAAATTCAAACTCTTGGAACATCAATAACCATCTACAAATTATTCCCCCCAACACTGGCTTGTTGACAAGGTATTTGAGCATTGAATGGTCTGTGAACATCTTGAAATGGTTTCCCAATAAATAATTCATGAACTTTTGAAGTGACTATACCATAGCTAAGCCTTCCCTCTTTGTGGTATTGTAGTTATGCTCCGATTCTGACAGTGTTTTGCTAGAAAATGCTATAGGATGGTCCAATTATCCTTCTCCTAGTTGTGCCATAATAGCTCCAATTTCTATGGCTGATGCATCTACATGTACGTGGAATTTGTTTTCCCAATCCAGGAATACTAGTATTGGTGTGGTTACCATCTTCTCTTTCAGAGTATCCAGACCGCGATGAAAGTCCTCATTCCATTGGAACTTTGTGTCTTTCCTTAGAAATTTCTCCATTGGCACAATTTTCTGCGCATACCCCTTTATAAATTTCCTGTAGTATCATGTGTGTCTCAATGTCTCTCTCAATTGACAAACTATTTTTGGTGGTGGCAGGTTAACAATTACTGCAATCTTGGCAGGATATACTAACAAGCCTTGCTTTCATACTATATGGCCCAATAGTATTGCAAAAGGTGTTCTGAAGATGCACTTCTTGATATTTAATGATATCTGACACTGATTGCATATTTCTAACATTAGTTGTAATACCTCTACATGGTCTTTCAACAAACTATAGGCTATCCAATCGTCCAGATATACCTCTAGAAACTGGTGGATAAACTCTTTAAATGCATCTATGACTACTATGGAGAATATTGTTGGTGCATTATTCAATCCAAACAACATGACTATATACTGGTAGGATCCCCATTCTGTGGAAAAAGTGGTCTTGTATCCACCTTCTGGAGTTATCTTTATTTGATGGTATCCTGAGAATATGTCAATGAATGAATAAGATTCTTGTCCTCCTACATTCTCTAATACTTCATCTATGAACAGAGTAGGGAACGGGTCATGTAGGCATGCATCGTTCAACTTCCTCAAGTCGACACATATTCTTATCCCCCCTTGTTTCTTCTCCTGAACTACCATTGGGATAACCCATTCAGACTCTTCTACATGCTCTATCATTCTAGCCTCCAACATCCTATCGATATAGGTTTTGACTTTTTTCTTATATATATAGGCTTGTAATTTATGGTCACTGTCTGATCATTCTTGCCTCAACTCTAAGTGGTATCTTCATTTATCCTAGCTCTCTGGCTATGCCTTTCATTTTTAGTGAACGTTGTTGGGAACAGGTCGTTGTACTTGTGCAGTAACTTTGTTATACTTTCCATTGTTTGCTCATACCAGTAGTCTCCAATGCTAGCCATTTTTGGATTCTCAATTGTTTTGATGCTAACTTTCTTCACCTTGATCAGTGCAACAATTGCTTTTGATTCTAGAGGTGGACCTTCCACTTCTCTCTTGGCTTCAAATTCCTCAATATGAATATCATGTAGGTCATCTTCCTCTGGTGCTTCTTCTTGCACATGGTAGCATGATAATAGTTCTTTCACTGTCTGTATGTTTTGTTGTTGTTCCTCTGTCATGAGTTCAACTTCTGGTTCCTTAATGAATATCACCCCTCTGATTTTTGTAAGTTCTGTGTCTATGTTGGTTTTCTCATGCTCAAATGAGAAAGTGACTGTAAAGTTCTGATGTAATATTATCCATCTCGTAGTTCCTCTGCGTAGTTGCTAGTCTGTATACCAGTTTTCTAGGATGCCCTCTAATGTGTGAATGAAATGGTGAGGCCATTCCTTCGTTGGTTTCATTTTCCATAGCACTCTGCACTTCTCCAAGTGTTTTTTTGGTGCCCCATGTCCATCATATTTATGAAGTTGGTTGCTTCCTTGTTCTGCGCCAAACCTAATGCGCAGTAACTGCTTACATTGATATCGGTATTTCACTATTTCTTTGTGTTCACCCCACCATCTCGCAGGTGTTTTCTTGAGTGCTATATCTAAGGCTAAGAGCCTATGATTTTCTAACACTCCATATTTGTACCATGTTAAGAATGCTTCTAGGTCATTCACCTCATGGAAGCTGGGAGGTTCCCTTATCTCTGTACCTACCCATATTACTGTGTGGTCTATTCTTGCGCATCTTCTTGTGGAGACTTCATGTAACCTCCGCTGCCAATTTTATAAGATTGTATCTAAGTCATATGCACATGAGGTGATTCTTCGCCAACTGAGTTCATGTAGTTTCAGACATTATTTTGTGTCATGATCTGATGTGTGACAATACATATAGGTTGATGGTGGAAGTGGGCATTCTCTTGTGTAGTGTCCTGGTTGTTGACAATTGTGACATACCACTGGTCCTCTACCTCTTCCAAAGCCTCCTCTTTCTCTTCATCCACCTCTATATATAGCTCTATCTCCTCACGACGTGTTATACTCAGGCACCTGGTTATACTGCACAGTATTATAGTGTGGTTTTATGGTATTATATTGTGGATGCACAGTGTTGTATGGTTGTTGCACAATGTTATATTGTTGTTATGTAGTGTTGTGTGAGGTTGGTACTTGCTTAAAATGAGGTGTGGCTTGTATGGTCATCATTTATTCCTACACCTTGTATGCATCTGATGTTATTTCCCTCATCAAGTCCATGGTTCTGCAATCTTTGTCATTGTGGCCTAGTAACTTGCAAAAGTTGCAATACAAGCTCTTTGGTACTGTCTGGTACTTCTGCATCATTGGGAAGTGGTATGGATCATGACCTTGTTTCTTACAAATCTTGCACCATAGTCCTCCTATTGGTAAGGGATTTGGAATTCCTACTGCCATGTACTGCACAAATGTCGGACATTTGTTCTTATGGTGTCCTTCTTTCCTACATGTGGTACACCAAATGGATTCTGTTTTTTCCCTGTTCTTGTTCTGGTTTAGATGGAATGTTAAGTTCTTCAGATCCTCCTTCAGCTCCATGATGGTTGGATCTGTCTTCTGATATTGGTTTTCTTCTATTTGCAGGGTTTTCTAGAAAGCCTCTTCCTGCGTCTAAAACTTTTGTTGTCGTATTGGATATTTCAAGTGTGGTAACAATGAATTGATGAAAAAATGCCTATGTTTCATATCTGTCATGACATATTTTATCTTTCCCTTTAGTCATTTGAATCTATGGTCAATCTCCCATATAGATTCTCTGGGTTTTTGTCCGATATCTATCATTTCGTTCATGTATTGATCCTCTGAACTTGGCTTCTGGAACTCGTTTAACAACAACTTCTTGATATCTCCAATATTTCTAGTTGTCCCTTGCGGAATGTATGCAACTAAACTCATATACCAATCCAGTGTGAAATCTCTTAGCGTGATATTTAACTGTGCAAGTTTAGTGTCCTCTTTCATGATCTATTTTGCTTCCCAAAAATTTTCACATATAAATAGGTTCTACTCTGGGTCCTCCAACACTTCTCCTTTGAATTCTGGTAACCTAATGGTTGGATCATGTCCTGCCATCTTGAATGTTGAACTACTACCTCTTCATGGTGTAGATACTAGATGAATGCTTCCTTAATAGACTCCCCTAGTTGGTGTTCCTTGTGTATATGTATTTCTTTTTTTCTTCCTTCTCCCACAATTCGGTTGTCTAAACAGTGGCTTTCTTCTTGGTATGTTAGTCACACATGGGTTTATGGGTTCCACACTGACATTGATATGGATAGGAGTGTTGTCTTCTATTAATTCTCTTGGACCTCTCATCTTCCTCTCATATGTCGTGCACATGATTTACTCAATCTTCTCCACAGCCCAAAGATCCTCTACCTCCTCTTCATCACTTTCCAAGCCTTCACTCACGGCTACGACTTTGTTCTTGGTGTTAACCTTATATTGGTAGGGTAATCCACTATGATTCTTTCCATCTGTCACCATGATCCACTTGATCTTGTCTTCATCCATCATAATTGGTTCCAAGGCATCCTCCTTCTTTCCTTTATCCCCTTCTCCTTCCATTTATCCTTTTCTTGTGAGTACTTCCCCCCTTCCCCCATGCACGCAAGGAATTTTAGTTGTCTGACTCCATCGTCATTACACTTTTGTTATATAGTAATATCTTAATGGAAGTATATAATGATATGATGTGCCTACCTCAAGGTCCCTTCAATAACTCTTTTTTAGCTGTGTTGTAGGACTTTGATGTATCTACTGCAAACTCTGTGATAAATCCAACAACAATGTTGTCTAGCCATAAATCTACCGCGTGCTTAAAATTATTATCAACTCATTGTAGTTGCACGATCTCTTCCAGATTCTACTCTAGTTGTATGATCGGATTCATAGGATGGTTTTATTTCAATATCTTTATCCACTCCTACAATATGTGTGGGAAATCACAGAAAAATACTTCATGCAATTCGGTGAATACGTATTTGTCTAGATATTTGCACGATGTTAACATTGGGTTTCTGTTATGTTTCTATGCAAACTCTAACTCCTTTTTATTCAACCAACTCTTTATATCTACGTTCATGGGATTCCATAGTCTCAAAATCCCCTTTTATATTCGTATTCTTTCACCTTCTTGTCATCCGATCCCACATTGTTTTGACGCTTCTTCAACAGATCTCATATGCTCAATCCCATTTTATTCCAATGAACTAGAAACAAAACCATTTGTTGGTTTTTACCTTTATCTACTCTTCTTATATTGGTCTTGATGATTCCTTATCGAGTGCTCTGATTGTAATTGACCATCACAGATTCAACCTGGTTCAGAACTAGGAATCTTCCCAACAAAATCCCTTAAAGACTATTGTCCCCTCTGGTAGCCCAAAAGGAAATGCAACACACGGAGTGTACTATGCAATATCACCCGAGATAGCTCTATGGGTGGCTGAAATACTCAGGTGTTTGCAACCTAAGAATGAGCGAGATCTGTGGTTGTGTGCCATAAACTTTATTCATTCCATCTAACATCTAATTATAACATTCATTCTATGCATGGATGTAGAATACTAGATATACTTAGTTACTTCATTCATTTAACATTCATCAACTAATCAGACACAAAAATGCATTCATTCATTCACATAACGCAGTGTTACCGTGGTTCACCCCCTCTTGGGATACATCCACAAAGATATGGCTCTCAAGATTTTATTATATTTTGAAAATATCTCACACTGCACATGGTTACAATATTAGTTCTCCCTCTTTCCCCTGGGCTCCTCGATCCCTGCGAGGCTGACTATAGGCTCCTTAGCCTACGATCTAACCCTCGGGAAAGGATTCACTCACTCCTTCCTTAGCTCACCAGCTTAATGGTTCATACAATTCTTACAATACTCTTCCTCTCTTTTTCCCTATGTGTCAGTCCCCTCTCCCCTCGATGTCTTCTTTTACATTAACTAAGTACTACTTATTTCTATCCTCGGCTCACCATCCATTAGAATGCATTAAAAAAACCCTAACCCTAGCATCGTTAGGTATTCCATGCATTTTCACTTCGTCTGTCTCTCTTGCATGTACATCTTTTCCTTCCAGCTGTTGTTTTCCTCTTGCATGCTTCTCCTCCAAAAATATCCTTTCTTTCTGATTTGGCCTGCATATAACAACTATGCACACCACATGTTCCATTATTATGTGCAATCCCACTGTGCATGCCAATATTATGCATGTGCCACTCAATCTGCACTATGAAATGCTAAATTTAGTGCGCACATCCGCGCCCTATTATTTTTTTGCGCATTACCACTTTGCACCATGCAACACAAAATTTAAGTGCACAGACCCACGTGCCAATATTTTTCGTGCATTACCTCTTTGCACCGCACAACACCAAATTTAAGTGTGCAGACACGCACACCAATATTTTCCGCGCATTACCACTTTGCACCATGCAATGCCAAATTTAACTGCACACACCCGTGCGCCAATATTTTTAGTGCATTACCACTATGCACTGTGAAGCGCCAAATTTAAGTGCGCAGACACGCGTGCCAATATTTTTCGCGCATTACCACTTTGCACCACAGGAACAAGAACATCAAGATAATGAGTGCATAAATACTCTACCAATAGTAGAAAGAATAATAGAATCCTGGCTAATAGGAATTTTTTTAGTGCAATGGAATAGATGAAGGAAGAACATAGGAAGAACACACATAAATTACAACCACTACAGGATGCATCCCTTAGGATACTAGAAGAACTAGCTACCACACAAAGCACTATGGCACTAGCGATGCAATACACCAAGGCCAAACTTACTAGATTGACCATGGAGACAATGGAGGAAATATTGAACAAGGAAGACGAACTAACAACAACAATATAGGCAGCGAACGACACCTTCTAGAAATTTTTTGAGGCATGGTGGAGCACAACAGAACAGGCCTTAGTGGCTCTGGACGAGCCATAGGTGAGTGTTGGGGGCCTGTTGGGTAGGTATTTTTTTGGATGGAACAGTGGGAATAAATGAGGTATAGGGAAAAGGTGGAGGAAAGGTGAAGGAAGAAGAATACAAAAAAGATGAGAAGATACATAAGATGAAGAAGATGAGGAAGATCAAGAAGATCAAGAAATAAGAGAGAGGAAAGAGGAGAATATGGGGGATAAGAAAGAACATCTAGCACAAAATGCGAGAAAACGAATCCAGCATGAATCGTATCCAGCTCATAATTAGTTGTATCCAGCCGAGCATGAGTTGTATCCAACTCACAATGAGGTGTCAAAAGGCCCTGATTATAATGCATAAATATGTAAAGGGTTTCACGTGCCTAGGGGCCGAAGAGAGATAGATATATATAGAGAGAAAGATAATTTTAGAGTAAATAAAATTGTAAAGAAGCTAAAGATGTGAGGAGAAATATAACATACCCGGTCACCCAGGTTGGGTCATGCCACCAAAAATATTTCATGCTCTGATACCATATTGTAACATCCCCAACATCCAACTGGGCTATGTCACATAATGCTTTCAGACTGTATACAAAATTAAAACATATACACACATAAACTCTTGCGGAACTTTATACATAAAACTTAAAATAGATAAATACATTCTTTAAATTCACATATTCATACGTAAATAATTGTAAACGTATACATGCATCATATACATGAAATACCCATAAATATAAAGACAGGTATAAACCCCACACATGAAAAACCCATAAAAAGAAACACATAAATAATAATGCATCATGTAATTTAACACACAATTGACACTTGTCTTGGTAAAATATCACCAACTACATGCAGACCTTCCACGAACCTTGTAACATC
The DNA here is from genome assembly GCA_010110895.2 of Picea sitchensis. Taxonomy (NCBI): domain Eukaryota; kingdom Viridiplantae; phylum Streptophyta; class Pinopsida; order Pinales; family Pinaceae; genus Picea; species Picea sitchensis. The sequence goes on from SNQJ01S0110147.1 coordinate 59,588, forward strand.
CCCAACCAACCACAGGCCGAGAAATTCCACTACTCAGATGCTATACTTAGCTCTGAAACCATTTTGTAACGTCCCTGACCATCCATGTCGGTTCACGCTATACCAGAGAACACAACTGTTCTCTATGCGGAACATGTTGTAACATACTCCGCATCTAACTGAGCTATGCTACATAAATTTTCTATCTGCATGCAATTAAAACATATGCACACAGAACTCTTGCAGAAGCTTTATATATAAAACGTAACATACAAATACATCTGTAAATGCATGAATTCATAGTGAAATAATAGTAACCGTATACATGCAACATATACAGGAAATATCCATAAAATATAAACACAGTTATAAATCATACACAGGATAAATTCGTAAAACTAAGAATGGAAATAATAATGTAGCATGTAAATTTATGACACGTTTGACACTTATCCTGGTAACAATATCACAAACTACGTGCAAACCTTCCACGAACCTCCCAGCCTTAGACCACATTGTTCATCACTCTCAACAGTGAGTCACCCCCGAGCTGGGACTAAACTCCACCCGGGTAAAGGGTTCCTATCCATATTAATGGCTCATGGAAAATAGGAAATGCTCCATCACAGGTGCCTACTCAAACTAATAGCCTACAGTCCCTCATTCCCCACATGCCTGTCCCACCCAAGGAAGTGTGCCCCTTCTCTGCTCAACAGTCCCTCGGCTACCCCTTCCCTTCCAGGGCTTCAACAACAGGCTAGACAGGAAGTCTCAGAGCCCTGTAGATGTAGTTTAGCACCTTCAGGAAGTCACCTCCGAGAAATTCTCTCTCCCAGAGAGAAATTACTCACAGTCCTGACAACCCACCTCTTCAATATCACATGGGCCTGACAACTCGCTTCTTCAGTCCATCTCCCCAACTAACCATCTACAAAAAACATATGGCCATGGATACAATCTCAGGTATAGTGACAAAAAGTATGGAGGATAACTGACTGCGTGAGTGAAAATTGGTCATGACATCCCCCCCGAATGAATGATCAAAGGAATGATGGAAAAGATGATCTTCCCAATGATGGTGAACCCTTGAAATGAGCTAAGTCCCCACAATAAGTATGCATGTCCCCAAATTGACACTTGTCTTGTTGGGAGCTACTTTGGCCCACTTGTCTGCAACTTTAGAACTTAGGATAAAATAATTATCCATACTTTATGATAAAAAGAAATATTAATATAATATTCCTTTTTG
>SNQJ01S0110149.1:1482-12802 GCA_010110895.2 Picea sitchensis
AAATGTACAGAGACTATAAAAATACAGAGTGAAAGACTCGCTAGAATGGTGGCAGCTTATCTCTGAGAAGAGATGTGACGGCTACTCGCATTCGCAAGAAGATGATTATTACAATGAGGCTCTAAGGGCCTTTTTAACATAAGAAAAATCCAAAACCCTAACCCCGGAAGATGAAAAGCCAAAAGGTTTGTGGGCCCCGATGGGGGTAGTTGATACGTCAACTTTCCAGGGGCGTAACTTTTGCATACGATCTCCGTTTGGGGCACTTGATAGCTCGTTGGAAAGATCTATCTGAGGCCTACAACGCTTAGATGCTATTTAGCGAGAGCAACATACCCAAAAAAAAACATCGTTTAGGGCCTCAAAATGGCCCCGGAAGTTCAGGACCCGAAAAAACTACTAAAAATAGTAAATTACCAAAATTGCCAGAAACATGTTTTGGGCCAGTTGGAGAAGGTGGGTGGCCACCGATATCCACCTGGATCACATAATTTCAAAATAGTATCGCAAACTCAGATAAACCAGATATAAGTATCGACAAGAAGGGACTATTAAGATTTAAAAACAGAATTTACATACCAGATTCAACAGAGCTAAAATTAACTATTTTAGATGAAGTGCATAAGAAACCATACTCTAGCCATCCAGGTTACCAGAAAACAATAACAACACTCAGAAAACTATTTTATTGGCCTAATATGAAGGGCGAAGCAGCAGAGTACTTGACTATGTGCCAAGATTGTCAGCAGGTTAAGCCCGAACACTAGCATCCAGCTGGCCTATTATAGCCATTACCAGTACCATAATGGAAATGGGAGACCATATCGCTGGACTTTATAACAAGTTTTCCTAAAACTCAAAAACATAATGATTCTATAATGGTTGTAATTGATAAACTCAGTAAGTCTGTACACTTTATTCCTGTAAAGTCTACGTTTAAAGCTATTAACATTGCTGAAATACTCATGAAAGAAATTTTTAGACTGCATGGTATTCCTAAAATGGTGATTTCAGCTAGAGACATAAAATTCACATCCGCCTTTTGGAAGGAATTGTTTGCAGGGCTAAATACTAATTTGAATTTCAGTATGAGTTACCATCCACAAATGGATGGACAGACCGAAAGGACAAACCAAATCATAGAGGATATGCTCCACATGTATGTAAGAACAAAGCCGAACAAGTGGGAAGACTACCTACACTTGGTAGAATTTTCATATAACAATGGGTACCAAACTTCGGCTAAGTTGAGCCCTTTCAAAATACTATACAATAGAAAGTGTACAACTCCAATTAGCTGGGATAACTGGGCTGACAGACTCATGTTTGGACAAGAGATGCTCCAAGAAATGGAGAACATGGTAAAAAGGGTACAACAAAACTTGAAAGAAGCACAGGACAGACAGAAGAGTTATGCGGATTAGAAAAGAAGACACTTGGAATTTAAAGTGAGAGACCATGTTTATTTGAAGGTCAAAGCCCGAACAATCTCACTGAAGTTGGGGAACTGTGCCAAGATGGCACCCAGGTTTTGTGGGCCCTTCAAGATACTAGCTTGAATTGGACCCGTAGCATATCAACTTGCACTTCCAGCTAATCTAAGAATTCATAATGTATTTCATGTTTCTTTGTTGAAAAGGTATATTCATGACCCTACTCATATGATTGATTGGAACTTGGTGCAAGTGGAACCTGAGGGCGAGTTCCAGGTGGAACCCTTGCGCATTCTGGACTGGAGAGAAATAACACTTCGGAACAGAGCCGTCGCTCAGGTAAAGGTGCAATGGAAGCGCTTTAGTCCTAAGGAGGCCACTTGGGAATTGGAGGGAGATTTGCGGAAATCTCATCCAATCCTATTCCAGGAAAGAAACGAACACCGAGGACAGTGTTTTACTGAAGGGGGAAAGGATGTGACATCCCCCAAAAACAAATATTTTTATTTTTGTTGCTAGAAATTTATTTCCGTTTTTGGCAAATTCGAATCTGGAAAATGTTTGCCATTTATGGCAATTCCAAATTTCGAATTGAATAATTGTATTTAATTATTGTGACTATTGGGCAGAGATCTGTTTGGACTCAACTAACTATTTGACTGTGACACTTGTATCACAACAGAATAATTATATTAATTGCAGGAGGACAAATGGAACAACCATGTTAAAAATTAGCTGACCATGACTCCATGAGTGGGGAACAAGTTGGAACTGCCTCTGGGATGATGATTACAGGTGGAAAATCAAAGATTTGGCCACTGGAAGCCCCTGAAATTCAGGGATTAAGAAAGCGGCGAAAATCCCCAAAGGAGGGAAAAGACCTGGGCAAAGAAAATAAATATATAACATATGCGAGGAGGCATGATGCTGCCAAGTATGCCTGGAAAATATTCCTGAGCTCTCTTGCTATTATGAACACTAAGGATTGAGTGTGAGGTAAGAGTTTCTTGCTGAAAATAGAATTGCCTTGTTGTTATGAGCACTGTTGAGTAAGTGTGAGGCAAGAGGATAGCTGTTGGAATTGAAGGACATAGCTGAGGAGGAGTTTCCAAGTTCGCCCTCATGGATTCATGGTCAGACTAGGGGGTGAATCAAGCAAGTGATTTTGGATGCCCTGTTCTACAGTTGGGAGGAACATGGCTATTCCCTTTGTTTTCCTATGGATTGGATTCAGATATGTTGATCTTCCCCTCTCTATTATGAATGGCTATGTTTTTATTTCGATGTCATATTAAATCCAAACTAGAATGATGTCCACTCTCTGTCTGAATGATTTTTCTGATGCATTGTATTGATTAAATTGGAACACGGAAACCACTATAATCAGGAGGTGGACACTATCTGGGACAAAATTTGGAGCAAAGCGCTCTGGCCCAAGGTCTCTACCTTCCTCTGGCTAATCATCCATAACAGAATTCTAGCTTGGGATAACCTCAGGAAAAGGGGATTCATTGGGCCATCCATGTGTGTTCTCTGTCAATCCCAATAAGAAACCAAGGAGAATCTTTTCAATGGTTGTCGCTATATTCAAATCGTCTGGGACCAGGGGGCACAAATCATGCGCAGATCAAATCAGAACAGAGGCAGCATCAGGGACACAATTGAAAATTGGGACTCAATCACCTACAATAATCCCATCCTGAACCACATTTGGCAACTCCTCCTGGGTTTCATTCTATGGCAGATATGGAAGGAGCGGAACAAACAAATCTTCCATTCCAAGAACTCCCCTGCAAAGTCAACCTGGGACAAAGCTGCCACACTCATCAAAGAAACAATCAGAAGTAAGCACTGGAAACCTCGGGACAAGGATTGTAATCGGGAGGAGTCACTAACCCTTCAAAGTTGGCAACTCAACCTAAAAGACTCAGTGACAACCAGACCTCCCAAGCACCGATTCCCCAGCCCAACCACCTGGACCCCCCCTCCAAATGGATTCATAAAAATTAACTTTGATGGAGCTTAAAAAGGCAATCCCGGACCCGCCGGATATGGAGCGGTGATCAGGAACTCCAAAGGGGAAATTCTAAGGCTGACTGCGGGATATTTGGGAGAAACCACAAACAATGTAGCAGAATTGACAGGCCTACTATAGGGTCTTCGACAGGCGGTAACCCTGGCTAGCCACACAATCATCCTCGAAGGGGACTCACAAATTGTCATCCAGCTAATCACTAAGATCCTACATGGGGGAAATCCACAAAAAATCTCCCCCAGCTAGCGCCTCGCAGGACTTCTTGAGGACTTCAAAATCCTGCTTGGGCACAATATCAGTGTTATTCCCTCCCATGTCAAAAGGGAGGCAAATGGAGTGGCCGATCACCTAGCAAATGAGGGAGTACAGAGGGAAACGGAACAAATAATTTGGGAAGCCAGAGGCAATGATTCCTCTGTTCTATACAATCGTTGCCAACTCCTGGCCAGCAAAGATTACCCAGCCCCATATGGGGTGACACACGGACAAGAGGAACCACGTGGAGGCAGTATGGGAGAGGCCATTTATAATGGCTCTCACCACACACTTAGCCATTTATGAATGGCACTACCTCCGTCGGTCTCCGTTCTCTGATGGGGCTTCGCACGAGCTTTCACAGGATGGATAGCCAGAGCATTAAGCTCTTAGCTTTAATGGCAGCTATTATAATCTATGCCTCCAGCAGCATTTCTGGGAATCTTAGGGTGAGTTCAAAGCTTTTTGAGCAGCGGTGTAGCTGTGGTGTTTTCGGTGTTCTGGCTTTTCTCCTTGCTCCTGTCATGCCGAGGTTGAGAGGGAAGCCCCGCAGGGGAGCCATCTGGTACACTACCGACACCAGAAGGAAGAGGCACAGGAACTTTCAGCGAGTCGTGAGCATGGTTAGGCAGAAGCAGCGTCAGGTGAACACGACAGCTAGCTCGCCCCCCAAAACTTTCGTAGAAGAAGACCTGGACTTGGAACTCCCACCAGACTTCTCGGAGAGCAAGATGTTTACTGTACCAGACAATTGGGATCCCCCGACTTATTTCGCTGTAGCTGAAGCACTGCCCCGCTCCACAGGTATCCCAGGTCCTTGTGTAATGTAAAACGACGAGTACACCACCTGTGTGGTCGAAGAGGAGCCACCGAACAGCCCCACAGAATTGTAGGCAAACACGGAGGTGCCGGGATGAAGGGAAACAAAAAACGAGCCGCAGACGCCGCCCTCGCCACCCCTCCTGCACCCGGAGCATTTGCAGTTGATATTCGAAGTTCGAAGCCTGGTTGATGACCTACTCTTCAGAGCAGTCTGCGTTGGCTAGCGCTTGGACATGCTATATGCGGCCTACTCCAACGCCACTCCTAGGCAACAATTCCCAACCTGTTCTCAGCCATTCGCCATCCCAGCCAGCAGTGGAAAAGTGAAGGAAGCTCACGAGGACTCTGGCGATTAGGTTTTCTTCTATCTTGCATGTTTTCCAAGTCTTTTTCTGTAGTCGTTTACCAAAGTGGTAGCTCTGTAGCTGTTAGCATAATTAGCATTAGAACAGTAACATGAATGCTGTCAATTTTGAATGGATACCCTGGTTTCCTACGGGCAGGGTGGTGCAGTGCACTCTTTTCTTTAGCATGCTATTGTGGGCAGGCCAGCTGTCTTGGTTTCCTACATAGGCAGGACAACTGGCATTGCGTGTCACATGTACTCCTTTTCTGAAAGTCGTAATATAATAGGTTCCGCTCTTTAATTAAAAAAAAAAAAAAAAATTGGAACTGTAACATTTTCCATTTTTGTTTGTTGTGGGGAATATACGTGAAGGAAATCTGTAATTGTATTTCTATAATTAAGTATGGAAGGGAGGAGATTAATGACAATGAGGCAGATCCTCTCTGTAGATACATCCCTAGGAAACCAAACTCAGATCCCTCGAAACATCTTTTATAATGACCAATCTCTGATGGAATGATATTCTTAATCATGTATTTACATAGATGCACAGATCCAGTACTGTTGACGTTTAGTGCATTGCTTAAAAGAGGCTCTAAGTGAATATTATAAGAATTTACCTTATATAGAAAATTTTATCCTTTGTACCCTTCTGTGCGTGGAAAATTCTTAAGACCTTAGGCTTTTGGAATTCTATGAGGAAAACTTAGTCCAACTTTCTTTTCACCTTCTGGAGGTTCGTGTATATTGATGTATGGATTCTGAACTCGCAAAGTTCCAAATCTCGAATCCCCGAAGCTCCCCCTTTTCGCATTTTGGAAGTTGGTTACATAAGAGGTTTGGGGCATTTGAACTCACGAAGTTTCAAACCCCAAAACCCCGAAATGTGGGACCCACCTTCTCCTTTTCGCATCTTTTTGGAAGGGTTTTTATGTTGGATGTTTGGCGTTTGAAACCCTAAAGCTTTCACTTTTCAGAATTCAGGAGTTGTAGTGTGTTGTTGTTTGGTAGTTGCAAACCCAAAATCTCGAATCCCGAAATCCCGAAGTGTTGTCCTACATCCCTTCACCTTTTCAGAATTCGGGAGTGGTTGTGTGTTGTGTGTTGTTGTTGGGTTTTTTAAAAAACCCGAAACCCTGAACCCCGAAATCCCGAAATGTTAGTTCCTTTCTTTTCGCAAAACGGGAATTGTTGTATGTTGAGTATGAAAACCGTGAAACCCCGAACCCTCGAAATCCCGAAATGAGGGTCTCACCTTTTCTTTTTTCGCATTTCGGAAAATTGTTTATGTCGATGTTTGGACACCGGAACTCGTGAAGTCCCGAACCCTGAAATCCCGAAATGTGGTTCTCACCTTTTCCTTTTTCGCATTTCAGAGAATTGTTTATGTCGATGTTTGGACACCGAAACTCGCGATGTTCCAAACCCCAAAATCTCGAAGTGCGGGACCCACCTTCCCTTTTTCGCATTTTAGAGGTTTGTATATGTTGTTGTTTGGACACCGAAACTCGCGAAGTTTTGAACCCCAAAATCCCGAAGTGCAGGACCCACCTTCCCTTTTTCACATTTTGGAGGTTTGTATATGTTGTTGTTTGGACACTTGCACTCGCGAAATCCCAAACTCTGAATTCTCGAAATACTGATCACCTTTCGAAAATTCGGGAGTTGTTGTGTGTTGATGATTGACTTGTGTATTCACGAAATCCCGAACCCCGAAACCCCGAAGTGCTCGACATATTTTCGCAATTTCGGGAAATATTGTGTATTGATGTCCAACTCTTGTACTCGTGAAACCCCGAATCTCGAAACCCCGAAATGCTGGCCACAGTCGTTCCATATTTCGGATTTCGGCAAAACAATAGGGTCCTTTGTTTTGTTCAGCACTTATGATCCTTGAAAACCGTCTGTCCTTTGTTTCTTCACAAAGCTGTAGGAACATGGTAGGAATGTTTGTTATAGGTACAAACAGACAGAAAAGTAATTTATAAATTACACGATCTTAGATAAACATTGAAGTGAAGAGTAAACACTTTTATATCGTCAGTTAGGGGACTTTAAGTTGAATGGTGAGGACAGTCGACGACGGTAAGGATTCTAACAAACTTTTAGACTCAAGCCCTATAACAGAAAGCCTACTTACTTGAAGTCTTAGAACTTTCATGGATAAATGTACAAAAAAGATTTATTTATTTTTTATGGTGATTTTGAGGTACATTACAGTACTTTTGAAGATTTGAAGAGAAATAAGAAAGCCTCACCCACTGAGACAAAGGATCGGAGACGTAGGTGATCTTGCCGAACTTCGTTAATAATTTTGTTGTTGTGGTTTGTTGATTCTTTGTGCTTACTTTCAGATCTGCATATCTTATTATGGCTTCCATGTTATATCATTAATTCTTCCTCTTTCTTCAAATTCCTAAATGGTTAATGAACTTGTGCTTTAAAAACTTAACCATTGTCTTAAAAGATCATTTCGGATCAAGCATGAAGCACCAAGTCAATGGAATTCTTGACTTGGCAGTGCAGAGGCACCCATGTAGGTGAACAAATGTCTTATTTCCCCTCTACAATTTTTTCGAACTATTTCTATTGTATAGAAAGGTCTTGGGTCGGGGCTGTGGTGGTCGTAGTGACCTTCTGTTCACCTTCTGACCAGATCATGAAGAGTGCAAACTTTTCGGTCTATAAGAGATTACTTTGTGGCACTGTTTTGTTGAGATCAATGAAATAACAGTAGTCAGAACTACCTCCGGTATCCTATAGAGCTTAGAGGTTTGAGCATGTTGAGAGGTTGAATTATTCTTGGAAGTACTATTTCTTGTGACAATCTTGGTTAAATCATATGTGCATTGTTGTTTTTGGAGTGATGGGCACGGAGGACCAAGAGACATAAAGGTTTCTTGGAGCTAGGAAGTCGGCTAGGCTCCTAGTTGGATGGGAGGATAATTTTTTTGTTTCACTCTGGGAAAGTGGGAAAAAGAAAAAACGTTTGGAAGCATCTTCAACTGAACTACATCATAACTTATCGGCTTCAACAAAGTAAGGAGGATGTATTTTCTTAGCATGTATTTTTTATGTTTATGCTATTCCATTGTTACTCTATTTAAAGAGTAATTTTTTTTTACATCAATTCTTTTAATGCATTTATGTATTAGTTAGTATAATTTTATTTCATATCATCCCATGGAGAGGTGCTACACTTCCCTACTAAGCTTGGAACTACAATGCTAACAGACCATAACAAGAACAAAACAAAGTAGAGGAAGATACCTAGAGTTTGAGGTGTCCTCCCTGTTGGCACTTTGTGGAAGTTGAAGTCGTGGGGGTTTCCTTTCTCCTCTCCAGTCAAGTTCACTTTACAAAACTCATTGATTAGCATCGTCCCTTTGATACCCTCCTACACTGGAAAATAATACATCACCCGATGTTCTCTCATGATGTGAGGAATTATGGATTGTGTTGGTTGCATGAGCATTTTATGCAGTAAAAGAGTGTTGCTTCACCTATGATCACAATGGAATCAAGCCCCCCAACTCTTCCATTATTTTCCCTTGGACTTCTATTCAAGTTGGCGTCCATACAACACTTAGGGGATGCGTAGCCCTAGCCTCCATTACCCATCTAAGGAATAAAAGTCGTTGTGATTATTGAAATATGATTGAGTGGTTTTATTTATTCAAGAAAGGATATCATTGATAATGATAGGCTATCTCTTTCAATTAGTGTTATTTTCTTTATCCAATTAATAGTTAAGAAGAATATGTAGTTGTTTTCTTTCTCCAACTAGTATCATTCTTGATAAATTTCCTTACTCCATCCTGTATGCATGCATGTGACTTTTTAAATATACACTATTTTAACCATCTAAATATACTCTAATTTTTAATTTTAAAGAACATATTCTTTAATAAAATAGTATTAATAAATAATATTTTTAAAAACTTATTAAAATATATCTATTAAAAAAAATCTCATATTTACCAAAATAAAAACCACAAAATTGGAAAAATATTTAATGACATATATAAAGATGAAATCAAATTACAACATAGGTCCTCATTGGATGCGTCATGTATCTTAAATGTAAGACATTTCACATTTTATGATATGTAATATATAATTTCATTTTATATAATACATTCCATTATTGGAATATTTTATGGTTTACAATTTTCAGGGTTGGATTTTGACGGACAAATATTTTACATTTAAATTTTTGCAGAGGCATCCAAATGAAGATAACATATTTATGACGAGTTAAAATATTATAAAATGTTATTAATTTCAGAGTTTGGTAGGGGTGGTAGGAATAACTCCTGAGTTTATATTAAAGGTACCTCCGGCCAATATGAACTAGTGAGCATAGGAATGGGAAATCGTGCGTCTGCATGTAGGAAATACCATGCCTTAGCCACATTTCAGCATGTTCTAGTGTAATAAATTCTTGTTTATCTTACCATGTTTCCTACTCATTCACTTCACTTTTAAATTCTTTCCAATCTGCCAAATAAGATAGTAAATTCTTTTGGATCTACCAAATAAGATAGTTAGTGATGGGCCATGGGGTATGGAAATTTGGTTCAAAGAGTCGATCAACCCTCTCCTTGTTAAATTAAGCATATTTCTGCATCCCTGGGATCTTCATTCCACTCAACTCATTGCCATCTTTACCTTGCATGGAGGTATCCACAAGTCCGCAAATGGTGCACAAAGACAATGGAGAGGTTTATATATAGAAAATCCCCTAGGTCCTTCTCAAACTTCCCAAGTGGTCAGAAAATGGAGAGGCTTATATATAGAAAATCCCCTAGGTCTTTCTCGAACTTCCCAAGTGGTCAGTTTTTCTGTATTGACTGATTTGATTGAAATTTTATAAAGCCAGAAAGAGAAGAGAGCGATGGAAAGGGGGATAGGGTTCGAATAAAAGGAATATAGATTCAAGACCATCTACATTTTTTTTGATCTATTAGACCGTTGCAGTTGAACTAAAAAACTAATTGGTAAATATCATGAACTCTTATTTTATCTTGTCTCTTTTCTTTGCTTGTCAACTGGAATTGTGTGGCATTGACACAAATAACTCTGGAAATAACATTACTAGGCATTTAGAAATCTATTACTCCTTAATCTACGACTACAGCTAGAAATTCGTAAGGTGGAGATTGAAGAAATATTATAAACCAACGCTCCAAATAATATCTTTCCATATCCACTAAATTATTAGCAGCTTGAAAGAGGCTATTGATTTGTATGCATTTAGCGGCCTTTTCTTCTTTTAACTTTGAATACAACTGAAAATTCATCAGGTCGAGACCTAAAGAAATAATATCGACCAACCGATGTTTAGTTTTATGTGTATAGGGGTTTTTCCTTCCTTTAACCTTGAATACAATGGAAACTTCTTCACGCTGAGACCCAAAGAAATAATATCCACCAACTCTTGAAATAATATATTTCCATAACCACCGAATTCGAAGTAGCATGAAAGCCAATGTCGACTCTTATACATTTAGATACATTTTCTTCCTTAAAATTTGAGCACGGCTCAAAATTCTTGAGATTCCACTAGCTCTCAAAGTAATATCTTTCCATATCCATAGGGCTATCAAAATTTGAGCACGGCTCAAAATTCTTGAGATTCCACTAGCTCTCAAAGTAATATCTTTCCATATCCATAGGGCTATCAATAGCATGAAAACCAACGTTGATTTTTATCAATTTTAGAGGCCTTTTATTCCTTTAACCTTGGAAAGAGCTGAAAATTCTTTAACTAAAGGTAGATTTTAAGTCTTTGAGGTCGGACTCACTGCCCTATCTTTTTTTTTATGTTATCTCTATTTTAATATTCATATGACAAACCTTTCTCTTTACTTCATCTTGAAACTTTCCTGCTAGATGCAATGAAAGGGGGACAAGAAACCACTGTAAAAAATAACTTTCATACAATTTATGGACTCTTTAATGTGACAATTGTGTAGAAGTGTAAGAGGCACCTTGAGGAAACTTATAATTAGGAGGGTATGGAGGAGACATCTAATGCTCCCTACATCTCTAAAAATAGGTACATCCTTAAAAAAAAAAAAAATGAGATCACCATTTAATATAAACCTACATCTCTAAAAATAGGTACATCCTCAAAAAAAAAATGAGATCACCATTTAATATAAACTTCAGTAGTGAAGAATTAATTTCTTATCAAAATTTTATTGTTAAAGAACACATTATCAAAATTCATTATTAAAAGACACATTGTTAAACATAACATTATTTAAAAAATAATATATAAACCCAAAAAATAAAAATAAAAATATCCCAAAGATAAAAATGAATTCAAATTCCAACCTTAACCATTGTAGATAAAAAATTCACAATACTAAAATTCAAAAATTCAAATTAAACATATGACTTAATATTAACCACTCCAATTAT
>SNQJ01S0110149.1:12812-36110 GCA_010110895.2 Picea sitchensis
ATTAAATGTTCCAAATTATTTTCTCTACCAATGATATATATATCGTTAAACATTGATCAATACTTTATATATTTATTTATATCATGACATGTATGTTGAAATATTTACAATTCAAAATTACTTGCTCTTATCATTTCCATGTTGTTTCATTCACTAGCATAAAAAAATATAGTTTATTCTTTTATCTTCTTCACAATGTTAAATATACTTTATATAAATTCAAATATTCCTTTAATATCCTTTAATATTCCTTTAATATCCCTTGTACTTCCATTGTTTTTACAAAATATCAAAGGTATGGCATATGTGTTATGTACTTCCATTGTACTTCTGCATTTAGTTATACTAAGTTTCATTGTTCAACATGTATTTCCCTACTAACTAGGCAGGGACTGCGTTGCCATGCAGATGCTCATTAAAATGTGAACTTTCACATTTATCATATACTTTTTGAAAATTGAAATATATATACCTAATGAAATTTATTAACTATTTTCAAAAAATAAATTAAAAAATTAAAAATCTTTCAATAAAAATTTATTAAGTATATTAATATTTTAAAAAATAAATTAAAAAATTAAAAATTTCTCAATAAAATTTGATTATATAAATCTAAGACCAATCAAGAAAAAAAAATGTTTTAAATTTTATTTTTGTTCTGTCATGTTATTTTAATTGTTTTCATATCAAAAAGAGATAAGTGATTCCAGCCCAAATATATATAAAAAAATAAAGGTTAATTCCTTAAAAAAAAACAATGTTAACAAGTGTTGCATGGGAGGGTAGTCCTTACTAGATTGGAATGGGAGTAAATATGTGGGTTGCAAGTTTCAATACTTGTGGTATCCATGCAGAATTTAGTATTTTTTCATTTTTCATGTCCAACCTGTTCGTGAAATACATTTTGCACCCAACACTTTCGTCATATACATTTCGCATCCAACAATTCCGTCATATACATATTACTATAAATCTTGATACAATGTTATAATATTCTATAAATTACTCAGTCTCATGTATATGAAGTATATGACGAACAAGTTGGACATGAAAAATGAAAAATGTGAACCCCCCACGACTCTGTAATTGTTGGGTGCAAAATGTATATGACGGAAGTGTTGGGTGCAAAATGTATATCACTGAACAAGTTCGACATAAAAAATAAAAATTAAAAATAAATTTTACCTTTATTATCATAAACAAAATCAAAATTCTAAATTTACATTTAAAAATGTTAAAAATAATATAATATTGAATAAACTTTAAATATTTGTTTATACTATTCATTAAGTAAAAAGTGTTATAACATTATATATATTATTATAAATCTTGGTACAATGTTATAATATTCTATAAATTACAATGTTATAATATTCTATAAATTACTGTCTCATGTAAATGACGGAATTGTTGGGTGCAAAATGTATATGACGGAACAAGATGGACATGCAAAATGAAACATTTGAACCCTCAACTCAGCCAACCAACTACTTTGTAATTATTGGGTGCAAAATGTATATGGCGGAAATGTTGGGTGCAAAAAGTATATCACGAAACAAGCTGGACATAAAAAATGAAAAATAAAAATAAATTTCACTATTCAAAATTTCAAAATTCCAAATTTACATTTAAAAACGTTAAAAATAATATTGAATAAAATTTAAATAATTGTTTATACTATTCATTAAGTAAAAAGTGTTATAGCATTATATAAATTACTATAAATCTTGGTACAATGTTATAATATTCTATAAATCACTCAGTCTCATGTATATGATAGAATTGTTGGGTGCAAAATGTATATGACGAAAGTGTTGGGTAGAAAATGCATATCACCAAACAAGTTGGACATGAACTTCGTAATTGTTGGGTGCAAAATGTAAAAATGAAAATTAAAAACAAATTTCAACTTTATTATTATAAACAAAATCAAAATTCCAAATTTACATTTAAAAAAGATTAAAATAAAATTTAATAAAATTTAAATATTTGTTTATACTATTCATTAAGTAAAAGGTGTTATATCATTATATAAATTACAATAAATCTTGATACAATGTTATAGTATTCTATAAATTACCATGTTATAATATTTTATAAATTACTCAGTCTCATGTATATGACAGAATTGTTGGGTGCAAAATCTATATGACAGAAGTGTTGGGTAAAAAATGTATATCAAGGAACACGATGGACATGAAAAATGAAACATTTGAACCCCGACTCAGCCAGCTACTTTGTAATTGTTGGGTGCAAAATGTATATGAAGTGTTGGGTGCAAAAAGTATATAGGGAACAAGATGGACATGAAAAATAAAAAATAAAAATAAATTTCACCAATCAAAATTTCAAAATTCCAAATTTACATTTAAAAAAGTTAAAAATAATATTGAATAAAATTTAAATAATTTTTATACTATTCATTAAGTAAAAAGTGTTATAACATTATATAAATTACTATAAATCTTGGTACAATGTTATAATATTCTATAAATTACTCAGTCTCATGTATATGACAGAATTGTTGGGTGCAAAATGTATATGACAGAAGTGTTGGTTGAAAAATGTATATCACGAAACAAGATGGACATTAAAAATGAAAAATGTGAACCCGCGACTCAGCCTACTTCGTAATTGTTGGGTGCAATATGTAAAAATGAAAATCAAAAATAAATTTCAACTTTATTATCATAAACAAAATTAAAATTCCAAAATTCTAAATTTACATTTTAAAACATTAAAAATAATATTTAATAAAATTTAAATATTTGTTTATACTATTCATTAAGTAAAAAGTGTTATAACATTATATAAATTACTATAAATCTTGATACAATGTTATAATATTCTATAAATTACTTAGTCTCATGTATATGACAGAATTGTTGGGTGCAAAATGTATATGACGGAAGTGTTGGGTGCAACATGTATATCACGGAACACCACGACTCAGCCAACCCTCAACTCTGTAATTGTTGGCTGCAAAATGTATATGGTGGAAGTGTTGGGTGCAAAAAGTATATCACAGAACAAGATGGACATGAAAAATGAAAAATAAAAATAAATTTCAACTTTATTATCATAAACAAAATCACCCCGGATGGGGTGACACGCAGCGACGCCTTGCCACATGGCTTAGCATCAAGCCACAACTTAAATGTTGTAGGCCGCTCCCCATCCCTTCAACAATTACGATGGTAGCAGACCATTACAGTAGCTATACGGAGGCGAGACTTCTCCCTCGCGCGAACGCACTAGCACAGCCAACATTCAATATGACAGAGATAAGAGGGAGCCATGCGATGTTGTCATACGAAAACTTGAAAGTTAGAGCACCTAGACAGAGCTAGTTCATTTTCGTTTTGGACCTCCCCGCCGATTGGGAGCTCTGGTGCAGTTTCCTCTGTATCTCCATTCACCCCTCCTCTGCAATGAAAAGGAAGTGAGGCAAGCCTCGTCGAGGCTCAGCCTGGTACACCCACAAAGAGCAGCGATAGAGAAGACAGAACCTTGAGTGCGCTCTGTCAATGGTGACTTCTATCCTCTAGCAGAGAGCAAGAGCCGACCGCTTGCCACTCCATGCCACTATAGTTGAGCCTGTGATAGAGCATAGCACGCACACCNGCAGACGAGTTCCCAACTTGCTATGTCGAAGAAACGACGTGCCCGAAGGATTTTGCGACCAACCTTGAACCTCAAGCTACTGAGCCTAAAACACAGGCTGGAAGTGGTCTGAAGGGAGAGCCTGCAGAAGAGTTCCCAATTTGTTATGTAGAAGAAATACCATGGTCGGATGACTACATCCCCACCCGCCATGCTAAGAAGGTAATGAGCGATGATGAGGCTCGGAACAGTGCCTGCGTAGAGATGAATGTGGACGAGGCCAGAGCAGGGATGAACGTGGAAGTGGGGAATGAAACTTTCGGCGAGGTAGTAAACAATGAGTTGCATGGTCCACTCCTCCGTGCAGAGCATTTGACTCTCGTGTTCGAACTCCGAGGCCACATGGTAGACCAGGAGCACAAAGCCCTCCTCATGGGACAACGCTTGGACCTGCTCCTTGACGCATACTCCAATGCTCCAACAAAGCATAAATGCCCAATGTGTGCACAGTCGTTTGCCATCTTGGCCAGATCCATGTGTCAGAAGGGAAATTGTGATAGGTCACCGAGTATCTGAGCTTTTCTTTGCTAGTTTGGTTTTTCATCATGTTGTTGTTCAATGTTAACTCGAACTATGGCCATATATCCTGGTTTCCTTCGGGCAGGACAGAGGGAAAAACAGTTTTTTAGCCTATCTTCCTAAACATATTTCACCCCAAACTATGCTTGTTTCTGGTAAAATGACAGCATATTTGGTGGCTCAGGACGACAATATCTCTGTGTATTTTTGTTTATGTTTCTCTGTCAACTTAATATAGCAGGTACTATCCCTTTTTTATTTAAAAAAATAAAAATAAAAAATCATAAACAAAATCAAAATTTCAAATTTATATCTAAAAACGTTAAAAATAATATTGAATAAAATTTAAGTAATTGTTTATACTATTCATTAAGTAAAAAGTGTTATAACATTATATAAATTACTATAAATCTTGGTACAATGTTATAATATTCTATAAATTACTCAATCTCATGTATATGATGGAATAAAATGAAAAATGTGAACCCACTACTCCGCCAACCCGCGACTCATAATTGTTTGGTGCAAAATGTATATGAGGGAAGTGTAGGGTGCAAAATGTATATCCCCGAACAAGTTAGACATGAAAAATGAAAATTAAAAATAAATTTCACCTTTATTATCATAAACAAAATCAAAATTCCAAAATTCCAAATTTACATTTAAAAAAGTTAAAAATAATATTGAATAAAATTTAAATATTTGTTTATACTATTGAACATTAAGTAAAAAGTGTTATAACATTATATAAATTACTATAAATCTTGGTACAATGTTATAATATTCTATAAATTACTCTGTCTCATGTATATGACAGAAGTGTTGGGTGCAAAATGTATATCACGGAACAAACTGGACATGAAAAATGTGAACCCTAGACTCCACCAACCCGCGACTTGTAATTGTTGGGTGCAAAATGTATATGATGGAAGTGATGGGTGCAAAATGTATATCACTGAACAAGTTCGACATGAAAAATGAAAATTAAAAATAAATTTCAACTTTATTATCATAAACAAAATCAAAATTCCAAAATTCCAAATTTACATTTAAAAACTTTAAAAATAATATTGAATAAAATTTGAATATTTGTTTATACTATTCATTAAATATAAAGTGTTATAGCATTATATAAATTACAATAAATCTTGATACAATGTTATAATATTCTATAAATTACTCGGTCTCATGTATATGATAGAATTATTGGGTGCAAAATGTATATGACCGAAGTGTTGGGTGCAAAATGTATATCATTGAACAAGTTGGACATGAAAAATGAAACATGTGAACCAGGGACTTGTCAACCCTTGGGTGCAAAATGTATATGGAAGTGTTGGCTGAAAAAAGTATATCACATATCAAGATGGACATGAAAAATGAAAAATAAAAATAAATTTCACCTTTATTATCATAAACAAAATCAAAATTTCAAATTTATATCTAAAAACGTTAAAAATAATATTGAATAAAATTTAAATAATTGTTTATATTATTCATTAAGTAAAAAGTGTTATAACATTATATAAATTACTATAAATCTTGGTACATTGTTATAATATTCAGTCTCATGTATATGACGAATTGTTGGGTGCACAATGTATATCACGGAACAAGCTGGACATGAAAAATGAAAATTAAAAATAAATTTCATCTTTATTATCATAAACAAAATCAAAATTCCAAATTTACATTTAAAAACGTTAAAAATAATATTGAATAAAATTTAAATATTTGTTTTTACCATTCATTAATTAAAAAATGTTATAACATTATATAAATTACTATAAATCTTGATACAATGTTATAATATTCTATAAATTACTCGGTCTCATGTATATGACAAAATTGTTGGGTGCAAAATGTATATGACGAAAGTGTTGGGTGCAAAATATATATCACGGAACAAGCTGGACATGAAAAATGAAAAATGAAAAATGTGAACCAGCTACTCTGTCAACCTGCCACTCCGTAATTGTTGGGTGCAAAATGTATATGGATGAAGTGTTGGGTGCAAAATGTATATCACTCAACAAGCTGCACATGAAAAATGAAAATTAAAAATAAATTTCACCTTTATTATCATAAACAAAATCAAAATTCCAAATTTACATTTAAAAACGTTATTGAATAAAATTTAAATAATTGTTTATACTATTCATTAAGTAAAAATTGTTATAGCATTATATAAATTACTATAAATCTTGGTACAATGTTATAATATTCTATAAATTACTCAGTGTCATGTATATGAAGAAATTGTTGGGTGAAAAATGTATATGAAGGAATTGTTGGGTGCAAAATGTATATAACTGAACACACTAGACATAAAAAATGAAAAATGTGAACCCACGACTCCTCCAACCCGCTACTCCGTAATTGTTGGGTGCAAAATGTATATGACGGAAGTGTTGGGTGCAAAATGTATATCACAGAACAAGGACATGAAAAATGAAAAATAAAAATAAATCTCACCTTTATTATCATAAACAAAATCAAAATTCCAAAATTCCAAATTTATTTTTATTTTTCATGTCCAGCTTGTTCCGTGATATACGTGTTAAGTAAACTTTTAAGGCTCTGAGGCATGTTAGGTAAACATTTAAGGTTGTCAAAACCAAGGGCCTCGCGTTGTGTAAACATTTAAGAAAGAATGTGTGTGACAGGCTTTGCTTATGTTAAGTACTTAATAATAATAAAAAATAAACAAACCTTGGATACACTAGCATATCATACATTGGGATAAATTTAGCTAGCAGAAAATGCTAAAACAAACATTCGAACTAATGCTAGCATTAATTCACCTTCAAGCAATGCATAAAAAAATATATGATTCAAAAAGACTGTATACGATCAAAAAGTTTGGATATGCTAACATATAAAACATTGAGAATAGCGAAGCCAACAATAAGACCTCCAATATGTTATCCAATCAGATCATGACATATATGGTACTTTTTATTATATAAAAATAAATATTTTTTGTTCCCTAGTTCCAACATTAGATATTGTGCAAATATTTGTGGTCAAAGGACAAACTAATACCAGGTCAATTAATTATCGATTGCTATAGTCCATCTATGCCTACGACGGGGACTAATAACATCATGTATTCAATGTTGGAGAATAATGGAGATTAGTTAAGTAGGTTTAGATTTGGTGTTTATTTAGAAGTTTGATCCTATTTGTTAAGAGGTTGGTTACAACCGTCTAAACCGAATGACCTCCTATATAATGTACTCTTCATTGATTAATAAATGCACAATGGTTGGCTTTGTTTAGGCAGTCGCGTAGCCTGCCTCAGTTGTGAGGCATTGATCTCCTTCCCATTTTCTAAGTTGGTATCAGAGTTGTGATACCTTTGTGCCTGTGAAGGAATTTGAGGAGAGCACATCTGTTGAAGAGAGTGCATCTGTCAATTGTGAGGAGAGCACATGCCTGAGATTACGCTCGGCTGCCTGGACAACAACTATGTATCCCTCCTCCTGCGTGAGAGTAACCTCCAAGAGCATGGGGCGGATCGCTTGGATCGCTTGGTATCTATCAGAGGATCATGAGGAGGTGGATCACTTGGCATCTGCGTGGAGCTTCCATTGTGGAGAAGCGGGATCGCTATTGATCGTCTGCGTGAAAGGGCATCTGCGTGAGAGGGCGTGGAGAGTGCGCCCATACCAGAACGTGAGCAATAGATCTGTTTAAACCTCCGTGGAAGATAGCTCATGAAGGTTATGCAAGGAGAGAAGATAAGGAACCCGTCCAAGAAAAACCTTATCAAACAACAACGCATTAGTTCCAAAAATCTGTGATCTGAATTAAAGTTGGACCATGAATTAAATCTGGAATGTGAACCCTGGGATGTGAATTATGTGGCAATTTTGAAGTGAAGAGAAAAGCAATTGGCAATTGGGGTTGAAAGGATTGTGGGAAAGTGAAGGTAGGTGATACCTATGCATTGAATACTCCAAGCAAGAAGCAAAAGCGACCTAACCTGGTGATTCGATTTTTCAACGTGAAAAGTCAACCTAAAACACAACAGAAATCTTGTTTATGTAGAAGAACGAAACGGGGAACTCGTGGATTAATATGTGAAGAGAATCGACCTTAGTGCATACACCCACACTCACAATGTTTTGGTGACCTTACAACCTGCGACCTTCATTTAATTGGTGGGGTGAACAACACTCCATCGCGGCCTCAAAGCTGCAGAACCCGAGAGGTCTCCTCCATACAGATGAATGGGAATGTGACATATGTGGAGTGGTATGAAGGAGAAACAACCATAGCAACCTCTCAACCTACAGTGAGAGAAGAGACCTGCATGACCTGTTTGTGTGTGTTGAAGAGGATGTGACAGTCAGTCCTTGATAGCTATTCAGGAGAGATCACTGCATTGAGGTGTTCCAGTGAAGTGAGGTGTATGTGCCCATTCCGTTAGACTCACACAACCTCCAATCTAAGAAAGAAAAGGAAGAAGATAAAAGGAGAATGCACCATGGGTAAGCAAAGGAAAATTAGACAGCTCTGGAGAGAGTTGAAACAGATGAGGAGAAAGAACCAACAGGAAGAGTCATTGTATTTTGCAGATCAATATAATGTGTTTCTAGTTGTAGATAAAAAACCCATGCTGGAGGATCAGAATGGAGTGTTAGACCAGATCAATGAAGACTATGAAGAAATCAATGTTGATGAAGTATATAAAATATTGATGCCAAATTTTCCATTCTTCTCAAGTATAAATTATGAACCTTGGGCAACTGAAATGAAAAAATTACTATGGTTAGTAGATTTATTACATTATGATCATGAAGGTTGTGTCAATTTCTATGATAAGAGAAGAGGTGCAATAGCATTACAACTTATTATATCAGCAGTGGATGAAAACATTTTGTCTAGTATTTTGTGTGAATTTGGTAAAATGCCTAGTGCAAAAATATTTTGGGATATTCTTGAAATGAAGAAGTGGAGTGAGAATATTGAAGTTCATGACGATATTGTTGTTGAAAATGGTGATTGTGTTGACAATCTCGTAACTGGAACATAGACTGAAAATGACATCATTGAAATTGCAATGATTAATGAAGAAAGTGTGTCTGACAATAAAGTTGCATGTCATAGTAAGGAAATTCCCTATGATGCAGTATTTAGTGATTTGGTGAATTCAAATGAGATTGATGATGGAGATGAATGTGTCACTGTTGATCAACCCCTGTGTAAATATTTGGTAAATTTAGTGAAATATTATGATGAAATTTTTTCAAGTGAATGTTGGTTCCAAATGTTACAGGAGAAGAAACTTATAGATGAATTGTTAAGTGGAAAAGTAATCGTGCTTGCAGAACAGGTGGATGAAACTACAGATGAATTTCTAAGTGGAAAAATAACCCTGCTTGCAGAAAAGGTGGATGAAACTACAACCAGGAAGATTGTAGCAAAAGAAGCAACAAAAGACAAAGATGAGTCAACACTTGATGACAATGGCCTTAATGCAGCAGAAGATATAAATGAAGAATCAATAAATGATGAAGACGACATAGAATGGGAAGCAATAGTGGATACATATGAAGAATTTCATGGCATTCTGATGCATTAGAGTCCTGAAGAAATTATTTTTACTATGAGTTAATGTTGCAACATTCCATTGAATAGGGCATAGATGATTATGGCCAAGCATGGATGCCAACTATCAATGAAAATTTTGAATAATTTATAGATATTGAAGAATGGCCAAGCATGGATGCCAACTATCAATGAAAAGTTTGAAGAATTTATAGATATTGAAGAAAAATCCAAAATAGTAAAGCTGCAACCAAGTTTTAGAATGAAGGAGAACATAATGAAGATTAAAGTGGAAAATAAAAACAAGTCATGAAGTCTTCAAGATCTGGAGCAGGGAACATAAGAAGCTCCATCTTCATCACTATCTGAAAACAAGAAAGGTCAAGATGAAATTGTTAGAGTCAAGTTGTAAGCCTAGCTGAGACTCGGACCTACAGGCATGTTACTTATGTTAGGCATTTGTATTGTAGACAATCCATTTCTCCATTAAGGGGGAGTGTTGGAGAATAATGGAGATTAGTTACGTAGGTTAGATTTGGTGTTTATTTAGGAGTTTGATCCTATTTGTTAAGAGATTGATTACAACCGTCTAAATTGAATAACCTCCTATATAATGTACTCTTCATTGATTAATAAATACACGATGGTTGACTTTGCTTAGGCAGCCTCCAGGCGTAGCTTGCCTCACCTGTGTGACATTGATCTCCTTCCCATTTTCTAAGTTTCAATTACCATATAAAACTCCTTTTAACTTATAATTTTCAAATTTATTCTAAATAAATTTAAAATAAAATAAGAATTTAACAAGTTAAAGAAAAACCAATTTGTTATTTATGAAATTTTAAAAAATTACATGGTTTCTTATATATGGGAATAGGCCAAATTGTTGAACACCAAGTTATAAGCTTTTGGAAGCATATTCTTTCACCTTTTAATGTTGAAATAATATGCTTCACCACGTTGGTAACCTTTTGGAAGCACATTTTAAGATTCTCAAATAGTAACTTTGGAAAAATCGTCAAAGATATATTATACATAACCACAAAATTCAAAATGTAGTGATTAATAATCATTAGGTCAATTTTATAAAATTAAAAGTAATTTAATTATTAAAAGAATCACCATATTTAAAACTTATAAAATATATAATATAGGAAAAACGAATACAAATATGAAAAATAAATTCATTACAATAGGGAATATTAAAGTGTAACATGAAAGGTGTCTAAGATTTAAGTAATGATGTTGGCTACTTTAAGCATGTATAATAGTTATATGGCTTAAGTAACCATGTATAATGCAAATGACATGTAATTTGAACATGTTATCTTCGATCTAATTGATAAGGGTATTAAAAACTGCATTTTTATTGATGTTCAACCAAACATTACAAGGAAAGTTTTTATAGATTCAATTTTTTTTGTTTTTTTACAAATTTAAGTCATTTTAAAGATAAGCAAAATCTACTATAAAGTTTTATAACCTAAATATAGTAAACTATTCATTTTTATCATTTTTGTTGTTTATTTGAATCTAAATGCTAACATGAAGGAAAAGGTGTTTGAGTGTTTGTTATAATGTATGTTTTCATAGGATTCAAATATAAAGGAAATGAGTTTTTCAAGCTAGTTGTAACTGGTCTTGGTTCATTCACCATATTTTAATCACCAAGTCATTAAGCTCCTAGCACACAAACCCCATAAATCTAAATTAAACATGAATCACTAACTCAGTAACTCCAACCCATTATTATTTTAATCACCAAGTCATTAAGCTCCTAGCACACAAACCCCATAAATCTGAATTAAACATGAACCACTAACTCAGTAACTCCAACCCACTACCATGAACTCCTTAATACTTAACCCATTACCCCTTAAATAAATAACCCAAAATAACCCCAACCACTAATCTATGAACCCCCTCACCACTTGATTCAAGTATCAACACTCCCTCTAACCATTGATCCACTAACTCATAATCCCCCTAACCATTGATCAACCAACCAACTAATACATCTTAATCAATAACCCATTAATTTTGTAACTATTATGGTTGACTATGCGAGTTGATTATACTAGAACATGGTAAATTGTGGTCTAATATAGTTACTATGATTGATTCCATAACTACTATGGTTGACTATGCAAGTTGATTATAGTGATATGGTTGAATAGAGTTATCCATAATTGAGGCTACTAATTCACTAATCCATAAATATGCCACAAATTTATTAATTTATTTTAGTAAGGTTTTAAAGACTTCTATTTACAATTATAACATTGTCAATAATTATTAACATCTAAATCTATCTAATTCTATTTCAACTTTTAAAAACATGAAGTGGTATGACTTCTTTTTTACTTTTAGATTATGCATTTAAATAGTAAATTATCACAAATTTTAAATGTTTCCTAATTACTTTATATTTTAATTTTGTACTACAAATAGTTAATACCATACCACTATTACAAAAGTTAATTCCACTTGTTACAAAAGTTGTTACATACCATTATTGCATTTAACGACGAACATTAAACATCCTACTTTATTTTAGTAATAGTTTAAATATTGTATTTTTTTTTGAAGT
Organism: Picea sitchensis; assembly: GCA_010110895.2. Classification (NCBI taxonomy): domain Eukaryota; kingdom Viridiplantae; phylum Streptophyta; class Pinopsida; order Pinales; family Pinaceae; genus Picea; species Picea sitchensis. The sequence continues at coordinate 25,141 of SNQJ01S0110149.1, forward strand.
TTTTTGGTTTTGTTTTTATATAGGGTTTGTTTAGAAATAAATTAAAATTTTAAAAGAATTAATGAAATTATATATATATATCAGTTGTTGAGATTATACGGCGGAGAAAAAAAACTCTCTAGTTAAAAAAAACTCAGTAAAAACGCCAGACCATGCATTAAGAAAATCCTTTACATCTCAACCATGTAACTTTCACTAATAAAGGGATGAAGAATAATTAAACGTGGCAATTATATGATGTTACAGTAACTTCTTAATATGATAAGGTAAATGTTAAAAAGTAAACAGGGTAACGGATGCATTTATAAATGCAAAGAAGTTATCAACGATAAATTTGACCCATTGATTTTGGAGGATGACTAAGAATATGCCAACATCTTCAATGCATAACCATCAAATTAAAATTTAAGATTAAAAGATCATTAATTGTGCCCATCTCTAATAGGTATACATCTTTTGGCGTAAATATAGGTGAATTAGGAGTTTTCAAAAAACTGAATTTATGTATATATTCAAAACTACAATTTAAATAATGAAAAATTGTGATTTTATCAATAAATAAATTTATTGATTTCAATAATAATTATCCAAAATAAAAATAAAAATTGTCCTTCACCTTTTGTTATCCAACGTTGAAAAATTAAATTGAAGAATAAAAGATTTACCGATCTATAGCGCTGTACAATAGCGTGCATGAGGAAAATACTTAACCAAGCATTTAATTCCATTACTATTAGCCATTGCCGTAGGTGTATTCCTTTTTTAACTAGTTTTATTCTTAAGAAAATTAATATATCTTTACAAAGTTATATAGAGGGTAACAAATAATTATTACTTTTAGTTATTTAAAAGTAAAGAGGTTTTTTTTTTTTTTTTAACTAAAACACATAATAGAATGGGCACCTTTTGATCATTGAGTAAGGTTTAATGTTTTTTTATGTTGTGGTGGGGTCAAACATATGAATTTGGACTCGAACTCTAGTTACTTCCCTGACACTTGTTTTTATTATTCTGGTCGTGATGAGATAGTTAATTGGGAGAATGATTTGCAGTTTAGAGTCACATCTCAAGCCACATTTAAGTAGAATCAATCAACAATGGTACAAATCCAAATGCAAAACACAATGGTTATGATAACATGTTTGTTAAGTTTTTAATGTTGTTATTAGGTTATTTCCAAATTACATGAGCATTCAATGCATTTCCAAAACAACAGTATAAAGAGGATCACTGAAAGAAACAAAATCACAAGGTATGCATCATTTTATCTTGGGAAACCCTCATGGGGGAGAAAATCCAGCAAAAACTTCCTCAATAATAGATTGTCAATACAATGCATAGACTAAAACCAAAATACCAAAGACAGACCAATGTTGAGCATGCGCCTCTCTTCTCCTTCCTCCTGCAACTGCAACTACCTTCAAGATATGTGCACTAGATGTTGAGCATGCGCCTCTCTTCTCCTTCCTCCTGCAACTGCAACTACCTTCAAGATATGTGCACTAGATGAGTGAGTGAGTGTGTATAAATGAGACACCAACCTCACATATAAATACAAGTGTGAGATGGCACTAGGGTTGTGTCTCTTCACTTGGTTGAGCCGACTTCTCCTAGAAGTGGCTAAAACCACTTTATAATTACTAGGGGCCAACTTTATAAATACCACTATACAAATACAGTTTGACCAATCCACAAAAGGGGATTTGATCTTATACAAGACCTGACTTGATCAATCCACAAAAAGGGGATTTGATCTATAAAATAATAACTCAAATATAATTAGAATATTCTTCGAAGTTACAATATTTCAACACTCCCCCTTAACGAGAAGGATATTCTACTGACATGACTCAATACAACATCATGAAGAGAAGGAGAGGCCAACATCATCATTAGCATATGGAACACTAACTGGCACATCTATAAATCGTCAGAAGTTTTTCTCATCATCAACATCATCGTTTACAACATGTAGCTAGAGTAACATCATCATCAGTAGCAGCATGAAGCTGAAACATCAACATCAATAACACGAAGCTAGAACAACAACATCATCAACCACACAAGGTTGGAACATCATCATCAACAACACGAAGCTGGAATAACATCATCAAAAACAACATGAGGCTAGAACATCATCATCAACATGTGGAAATAGAATAAGACAGGTGCATCAACAACAACACTTGTGGTACTCTGACATACCATCCTTACCGAACCTTCGAGATCTGCCTAGGAATCATAAGATTCCCTGGGATATAAAATCCTAACAAGCTACCACGTGGTACTTTGACAGACTGTCCTTACCGGACATTCGAGATTTGCCCAGGAATCATAAGATTCCCTAGGATATAAAATCTTAATTGAGCTACCACTACTGACCACATCTGGCATATACATGCACAGATACTTTGACAAACTATCCTTACCAGACCTTTGGGATCTACCCAGGGGTGATCAATCCCCTAGGATATAAAATATTAATGGAGCTACCTGATGTTGGTTAGGATACCATAGTATCATCAAAATCACTCCCCCTTTCGAGGGAGGTCCTTTCAGACTACACCAAGCTTGTCTCGGAAGTACTCAAACTTCACACGAGATAGAGGCTTGGTCAACACATCTGCAACCTGCTCATCTCTTCCAACATATTGGAGCTTTACAACTCCCCTCTGCACCATATCATGAATGTAGTGGTACCGGATCTCTATGTGCTTCAACTTATCATAGAACAATGGGTTCTTCGTCATCTTTATACAACTCTAGTTATCACATAGAATCGTGATGGCTTCCATCTCCAGATCGAACAGACATGTCAACAAATTCTGAAGCCATATGGTTTCACAATTGGCGGAACATGTTGCAATTTACTTTGCTTCTTTCGTGCTAAGAGCAATACTGCATTGCTTCCTGCTTTTCCATGAAGTCATGGCTGACCCAAAACTGAAACAATTGTTGATATTATGGTAGTTGCAGGAGGTATTAACCTCTACGTGTAACCTTTGACGAGACTAGAATATTTCGAGAAGCAAGAGAAACCCTAACAGATGTGTAGAAACCCTAGAAGACATGTCGACTCAATAAAAGAATTAATCTTTAAGTGTTAACCTCTAAAAGAAGAAATCGGCATGGACATGTGACAAAGAACACTATAAATAAGAGGGTGCTAGAGCTCATTTGTCACTCTTACTCTCACAACTGCATAAGACTAGTGGTGTGCACGTTTGGAGAGAGAGTGCAGTTGCAACTGTAGCAACTGGTATTTTGGTTTTTGGTTGAACTTTCTCTTAGTTATGGTTTGTACTTTTTGCTTGGTATTTGGTTATTCTTTCTTAGTGCGCTAGCCTTGGAGAAAGGTGCACTACCTTGATTGGCTATTGGATTGCTTTCATAATTATTTTGTCTATCAAGGTTAAGGTGCTCGAGGGTGACCTTTGTGCCTATGGTTGGGTGACAATATTTCTATATTGTCTATGGTGAAAAAAGCACACCTATTTATTTATAATAGGGTATGGGCCCACACTATATTTAGACACTCTAACCACTGAAAGATAGATTGGGAGGATTTGCTCAGTTACAGTTGCAGTTGCATTCAAAGTTTTCCTGCAGCAACAAAACCCTAACCCTCTTGTTGAGGCACCTTAAGGGAAGAGATTGACCTAATTCCTGGATACCCTAGTATGCCCTAGCCTAGTGCACCTATTACACATTATTTTCATCATCCCTATGACCGTTAATGATGTAAACCTATTTGTTTCCTTCAGAGGGATCAGTGGCCTGAATTCCTGAAGAAAGAAGGGAGGAGAATTTTTACTGAGAGAAGAAGTTGTATTTTCCTTTGTAAAAACCCTATTAAAGAGGATTTCCGCAGGCTGCTCTATACACAGGGAGAAGAAATGCATGATTTCCACAGGCTGTACTAAAGCTAGGTTGCGGAGTTTCCGCAGGTTGCACTATAGCTAGGGTGCGGAAATTCCTGTACGTGGGAAAAATGAGCGTCTTCTCGATGCTTCTAGAAGAAGAAGCTTATATGGTGAGGTGGCCTCATAATGGTTTGGATCTTACTCGCTTTCATGATTTAGTGGGATCATCCTAATCTCCTCACCTTATCCTCTTCAACTTATAAAAGGAGAGGAGCTCTCATGGAGAAAGTTAGCTTTTGATATTGGTTTGTTATTGAGTTTTGTAGCTTGGAGTTTTTGGAGCATGTATATTGGCTTTGAGATTTTATTTGTCAATATAGATTGTGAGTAGCTATCAGATCTACAGTCTCTGAATCCTTGGAGTAGAAGTGTGTGGAAAGTAAGGAATTGTTGGAAGGAACCTGACGACATCAAGGCATCTGGTTGTATCTTTCTTCCACATTCTTTAATACATATATGTTTTTCTTTCCTATATGAATGTTATTAGTCCATATTGTATGATTCTTTGATCACGTACATAGTTTCATATCAAATAGACTCTATTATTCTTGTCTTCGTTGGCTTGTGTTTATTTGCAGATGTTTATCCATAAGCCTCGCAACGAAGCTTGGATTGCATTGGCGAAGTCGGATCTTCAATATTTAAAAGGTATGTTCTAGATCCATTTCTTATTTGATAATTGAAAACTAAGGAAAGAGTAGTGTATTGTCTTGTTTTGTTCTCTATCTAGGTGGATCTAGGGGAATTGATTTGTGTCCACACTTAACAATTAACCCGATAACAAAATTGGCGACTCCACTAGGGAACAGATTGTTTTCCTAGTTTTCCTTGCTTGGATTTTGTTTTCTAAGTCACCGAGAGATCCAAATTGACTCTCTGACTGTCAAACCACACTGGAAAAACCTTCATACTTCTTTTTTTTCATTTTTTATTTGATTTCCGAACCCTACTTTGAGGGACAGTGCGACGATATAATATTTCCGCACCCTACCTTTTTGACACAGTGCGGTGTTTCTGCATTGTATTGGTTCTCTGCCTTACGAAAATCAAGGATTTCCACACTGTGTTAGTCTACAACCTGCGGAAATTGTAAAATTTTTTATTTTTGATGGTTTTTTCCTTACTCAGACCTTGGATTTGGTTTTGGGGTGAATTTTTGGGTTTGATTATGAACTGTTTGTAGTCTGCTTCACAGCTTTGAAATTGCTTTTAGCCATCTTTTCTTTGTTTTCTTTTGAAAGATTTGGTCTCTTGCTTTGAGTGTCTTTCAGTTACAAAGCATTGTTTTTTCTTTAGAATTGTTTGGTGAAAGAACTTATTTTTCTTTTATTGAATAATTCATGTTAAAAGAGAAAATTTGTTTGGGTTGATTTGTTTTATAAAGATTTTCTTTTGCTTTTAGCTATCTTTGAAACACAAATCTTATTTCTTTCTTTGCATTAGATTGGGGGTATCCTTGCATTTGAAGTAGTGAAATTGCATGATTTTTGGTCTTAAATTCTCAAGAATCGTGTATTGGTGTACAGTCTATTTTGCTCATTTCTTGAGAATCTTGATATTGATGAGTTTAATAAATTTTGGGGCATTGTGCATATGGGAATGATAAAAAAAAATTATTTCTCGTAGTATAGCTTTCATCAAAATGAAAAGATTGCATCTTCATTTCTTTGCATAACTTTTGAGTCGGTCAAAACACCATATTGTCCATGACATCTTCCTTTTGAGTAACAACAACCTTAAAAATAAAGTTCTTATAAAAATTGATTAGACATTTTTATACTTTTTGGTAGCAAACCTACATTAGATTAGTTGTAGGGATTTGGAATATGTGTGAAAGATAACTTTCCAAAGCTGCAAACAAACATAGAATCTTGAGTTAGGGAGCGGTAAAATCCACTTATTGCATTTTGTCCTTGGAGGCCCTTCTCACACAAGGGTCAAACCTGAGGTCGCAATAAGACTGGCAGAGTTACTCACACTGCTTTGTTGGTGTTTTTGTAGAGATTGTGCATATTATGGGGGTCGCTTGAAGGTATACCCACAATGATGAGTGGAAGCCTTTTGAGTTGATTTCGGGATAGATACCATGCCTTTGCGCGTGGATCAGATTGTCGATTGTTTTCCCATGCATCATTGTAGTAATTGGTAACCTTAGTGGCCTGTATCTTTAGGGTATTTACACAAGGTGACTGTGGAGGGGCAAGTCTTCACGGTATCTGGAATCGACGTTGGCCAAACTCACTCGGGCTCCTTGGAGGGTATACCCACGATTATGTGTGTGAGCTTGCACCAAGGCGTAAGTCTGTTAAGAAGGTCATCAACGTAACTTTTCCACCCGCTCTATCCCAACCCCTCCTTACTTTGTTCCCGCAACGTTGGAGTTCATCACCAACTAGTGTGCTCATTGTGAGAAGGTTTTGTTTGCTTGCTTGCTTACTAGATTTTTAGTGTGTGTTGTTTGTTTTCCCTAGAAGACTCTAGGTTGGATTTTTTGTTTTTAATAGCGTCAGTTCCCAGAATGACCAATGAAAGAGCCTCTGCTCCAGGGGAACCTTTTGTTTTTCCTTCTGACGGAAACGTTGGTCCTCCTCATATCGCTACTTTGAGCCTTCCATATCTCACAATTGGATTACTGGCATGGTTGTTTTCCACTCAGGTAGTCCGAATGTAGTTAGTTCTTCATTTGTAAGCACTTCCCCCCAACAACATCAACCTCAAGTTGATCTTTCACCTTCTTCACCAGTAAAATATTCTTTGCCTTCTTCACTTGCAAGGTCTTCTTCCATTTTGTCTTTTTCACTGAGTGAAAGCTCTAAAGCTAGTAACTTGGTGGATAAGAAGAATAAAAATAAACAAGGGTCCAAACTTCCAACCACATTCGGACATGTTGGAAAGAAACCAGTTACTGTTAATCGTGTTGGGAGTGTTGATGATGCCAAGATCACCCAAACACCTCGTAAGCCCAAGTACCCTTGCAGGCTTTGTAAGGGTAGCCATCTTCTTAAATATTTCCCTGGTCTATCCAAGGTTATAGAAGCATGGTCTACAGCTCCTTGCCAACCCATGTCATCCGCCTCTAACCAACATGTTGATGACCTCCCGTCAAATAGTCAAGATATCGTTGGGACAAAGAAAAGTAGAGTCAAGTTCCTATGTATGTTATGCAAGGGGAGTCATCTAACTCACTTTTTCCCTCGTATGGACGAAGCCTTGAAATTCCTAGAAGACATGATTGTTGAAGGAAAGTCTCCCTGCGGACAGGTAGATCTCCTCAAAGAGCTAGACTCTTAACTCTAAGACAGAAAGTGCTTATCATGGTCATTGGCTTCCTTTTAGATATAGGTGGACTAGTGTGTGAGAAGGAAGGAGAAAAGAAGTACCTTTTACCGGCGTTTGTCCCTGCACGCTTCGAGTTGAGCTCCAATATTTCGCTCCTCGATGAGCCCTGTAGACAAACAAAGTACGACCACTTCCTACTCTATCAAGATTAGTCCGAAATAGGTCTATCTACTAAAGAGACAAATTCATGTGATATTGAACACGAATTAGAAAGAAACAGGCCAAGCAAATTATATTAATGAGGACAAAACATTGCTTACAGCCGTAGATTGATTGCGACACTTTCGTCAAGTCCTCCTTGTCTACCCCTTGCTCAAAATATCCATGATCTGAATGATGATAACTTCACTGATTTCTCCCTATGAGATCATAGGTCTCTTGCTTCCAAAATATCTCTGTTCCAGCACCACTTATAAGATCATAATTTTGGTGTGATTCTCCCTTTCTAGTCCCCTTTCACCATTAGAAAGCTTGCTTATATAGCCTTGGAGAGGCTTTAACCACTTGAGATATCCTTGGGGAAGTTGAGGATTTTCCTCCTTCAGTTGAGGATCTGCCCTAAGATCGTGGCTGGACTAGGGATTCGAATCCAACTGCCTTCCAAGAATGAAAAGATCCTGCCCCCATTCATCTCAACAACTCAATTGTTGCCTAAAATAGGTAGCGCTCCCTCAAAAGGGCACTCAGAGCATTATAGCGCTCCCTAGTAGGATTTAGGGGAGCGCCAACGCTCCTAAAGACACCAACGCTCCCTCAAAAGGTCCAAAGGAGCTTTATAACACTCCCAGACAGTGTAAGGGGGAGCGCTAGTGCTCCCAGAAGAGGTATAGGGGAGCGCTCCCCTCCAAAAACTCAGTTTTTGAGGTGCTTTCAGATGGCAAAAGGTTTGTAAGCATGTTGACTCATTTCTCCTCTTCCAAATCAAATGTTTGAGGTGTTTCAAGTGTCCTTCTCATGTCGTTATAGGCACAACATAGGCATCGTGACAACATGCTTTCTTTGACACTTGCGACACTTGTGAGCAACATGCGACACTTGCGACACTATCAAAGTGAGTATTTTTTATGTGTAACAATGACTGTTTAACAACCTCAACTTCCAGCAGCTTATTGCAAGCTTACTCTTGACCCACCTGTAGTTGATGAAATGATCAATCCGGTCCCTTCGTCGATCAATCTGGTTGATCATGCAGTCAATCTGGTCACATCCTTAGTTGAATCAATTGACAAAGTGGTTGATTTGATCCCATCGTCAGTCGATCCTACTCTCCCATTAGAGAGTGAAACCCAAGTGGTCGATCCAATCCCATCCTCGGTCGATCCCACTCCCCCATTAGAGATTGAAACCCAAGTGGTTGGTCCTTTTCCAGCCATCGAACCCATTCTCTCCTTGGAGAATGCAACTGAAGTGGTTGATTTGATGTCATTATTAGTCAATCCTACTCTCTCGCTAGAGAGTAAACCCAATACTAGCCACGTTTTTCTCATTGATACGAAATCTACCATGCTGGGGGGTATTCCGCCTTCTCCCGTGGAACCGCCTCGGAGTAATGAGGCCATCCTTTCTAATTGGGGTGTGCTAACTGGACCTCGTCTTCCCTCTCACATTCCTTTCTAGATTACAGTACAGGTTTGTGGTCGGGACGTTCCTTAGATGTTGATAGATGAAGGTGCATCCGTTAGTATTTTGTCCTCTTTTGCTTGGCAAGCTTTGGGTTGTCCTCAGCTTGCCCCGGTCACGTAGAATCTGTTAGCTTTTAATAGAAGAACCAGTCAATCTTTAGGGACCCTTCCTCAGTTTTTTGGTGCTTTGGGAGGGAAAATTGTCTATATTAACGTCATGGTAGTCCAAGACCCCTTGGAGTTTGCTTTACTCCTTCGGCGGGATTATGTATATGCCATGAAAACTATTGTGTCCACTCTTTTTCATGTGATATATTTCCCGCACGATGGAAGAATTGTGACTTTTGATCAACTTTCAGTCGTCGGTCCTGACTTAATGACCTCCCTAAATGGTTCTTATATGCAGACGGTATTGGCCCCGCCACAGGTCAATTATGTGGCGTTGTCTCCCATGACTTCAACTTCTAATGACTTAGATCAAGTAGTCGACATGGTGATATCTTCAATAGGGCTTTTAGAGCTTGATCTCCTTACCCCTGTCGCGACCCTCTACATGGTGTCCTTCTAGAGTGTGTTTCTTCCTTCCAGTGAAGATCTCTTGGAAGCCATGACCGAGTTTTGTCCCTTGACATGGTGTCCTTCCAGAGCATTGTCCTCTTGGAAGCCATGATCAAGAAGAGCTTTGAGCATGGTTTTATGATTTCAAGCTCATTAAAAAATGAAACCAGCCTTGAGCATGGTTTTTTTATTTCAAGCTCATTAAAAAATGAAACCAACTTTGAGCATGGTTTTCTGATTTCAAGCTCATTAAAAAATGAAACCGGCTGAGGATAGTTTTTGTGTCTCTGTAGAAACATCGTTAAAAAATGAAGCAGATCTTACGAGCATAGTTCTCATTTGTGTGTCCAACTCGTTAAAAAATGAAACAGAGTTCTAGGTATTGAACCTAGATTCTCGAGCATAGGTCTTGTTCCTATGTCAAGCTCGTTAAAAAAATGAAATGGATTATTCCCCCTCTCTGTTTGAGTCAAGTCCTTCGTCTAGTCTTTGAAGCTTCATTTCATTCTCCTTTGTAGTTAGATGAAACAAAGCTTGGGNAACCATCCATGGATTATGCGTTGGGAAGTCACAAGCATAGTTTTCTCTTGTTCAAGCTTGTGTAAAAATGAAACCACCTACCTCAAGCATAGTTTCCTTTGGTTCAAGCTTGTGTAAAAATGAAACCAGGCCCAAGCATAGTTTTGGCTAGTTTTAAGCTTGTGTAAAAATAAAATCTATCCCAAGCATAGTTTTGTTTTGTTTTAAAGCTTGCGTAAAAATGAAAACAATCCCGAACTTAGTATTTGTTCTTTCTAATGCTCGAAAATCAATGAGAATGTAACCGAGTAAACTTTTATCACTTTTTCAGACTCGTAAAGGTTATATGAAAAAGGAACCCCTTGGAGTTCCCTTTAAGCTCTTTTCAGACTCTCTAAACATGAAAATATTGCTGAGTATACTTTTATCACTTTTTCAGACTCGTAAAGGTTATACAAAAAAGGAACCCACTGGAGTTCTCTTTAAGCTCTTTTCAGACTCTCTAAACATGAAAATATTGTCGAGCGACCTTGTTCTTTTCACGTTCGTTAAATTATTAGAAAATGCGTCTGTTGAGCGGTAGTTTATCTCTTTTTTCAGTCTCATCAGACTACTTTATGAAAAAGGACATTTTGGAGTTTTCTTTAAGTGTTTTTCAGACTCTCTAAACATGAAAAACCCTTGAGTTTTCTTTCTTTGGACTCATTTAAACAAACATCCAAAGACCCATATGGGACTGAACCACTCCTTCCTAGGGTTCGTTAAACATACTCTGAGGGACTCATCCAAAGGATGATCTTACATTTCAATCATATGTTATCCTCCTCAATCTTGTGTAAAAATAAAGAGGTACTCGCCAGAAATGGTGGGGAGAAAATTGGGAAATAAATGTGTCTAAACCGGTATTCTATAGAAGAGTCACCTTTGAACATGACACCCTTTCACTTGCTTTGTGTCTAGGTTGGAAAATCCGCTTGTCTCTTGATCATACCCCTTTCTAATATTTAAA